>JAZKJV010001633.1:0-308424 GCA_037367405.1 Ottelia alismoides | reverse complement strand
TAAATATATTTAAGTGTATAAAAATATTCTATAAATTTAAAAATTAATAAACAAAAATAAATAAATTAAATATACAAAATAAAAATAAAATAATAAAATATATAGATATATACCTATAAAGGCTATAAATGGTAACTTGTTATTATAAGCCTCATAAAAATAAATAAAAATCTTAATAAAATACTTTATAAAATAATAAATATTTTTATTAATAACCTAAAATTAATAAGTTTATTTATTATTTATAAATGAATTAATAAGACTTTTTTTCCATGGATTTTTCTGATTGGTCCACGTGGACCAACCATAACCCGTCCTTGGTTGACCTCGGTCAACTCTCTGACCGAGGTCTGTACATTGTCAGAGATGGGTTTTGTCCCACTTTCTCGCTATTTTCTAGGCCGACTCGTTGCTCCTTTCATGATGGTGTCTTCTAGGATATTGTTCCTCGATCATCGGTGATACACGCTTGGGGTTATTTTCGGGCATTGGATCATTGAGCCACCCGTTATCACCTCGTCTTTCACGCCCGACCTCCATTCTTTCAAAAAGACACCCGATCCTTCCTTCCTTCCTTTGAACCGCGTTAGGGCCAGCTTAGACCTCCAAGTGGTTTTTGAAGGATCCCCGGTGACAGAGGCTCGATCCCAGCACCTCGTTGAGGTGCATCTCGGGCTCTGAAGCATGTTCCACCCAATCTCCGGCCACTTCGACCGTGAGGTACCCATCTCGCCATTCTTGGCTCGAGGTTCGCCTTTTACTTCATTTTTGTTGCTTTCTTTTACTTCCAGTAGCATTAGGATCCTTTAGCTACTCTCCTTTCCGCCTGAAATCCATCCGACCATCCCAGCGATCCCCTCACCGGAGCTAGCTCCGGTGAGCTTCTCCCTCGACGCCTCCCACCTTCTTCCACTGCTAAGTGATGCGCGACAACTTGCCCACGCATCCCTTAACCATATCTTGCAGGTTTTTGGAGCGTGAAAAGCACCTGGGAGAGCTTTTGGCATCTCGACGGAGGCACCTGGGCTTCCTCCTCTTCTCCGACGACGTGGAGGACATCTTGGGTGCCTCACAATCTTTTGACTCCTCCAGCATTTAGAGGTCACCTGCAGGAAGTGTTCTGGACTTTTTGGAGCTCCAAAGATCGACGCATGAGATCGGGGGAGGTCGGGGAAGCTCGCCGCCTCTGGCCTTCTTCCCAGTTCCTCCTCCATGCTTCCTCACTGTTGGATCCGTCCAGACCCCAGACGCTTCAGCCTCCGTCCAATTGTTTACCTCGCCTCCGTCAGATCCACGGCTGGGATCTAATCCCAGCCATCCGTTAGCGAACCGGTATCGGAGTACGAGATCAATACGCGTGGATTAGTGAAGAATCGTTAGCCGTCCGATACAGAGCCTTGGGTATTTTGCATATTCAACCCAGGCATTTTTGTATTTAATAATTAGCCGCGAAACTTTCCTCTGCTTATATTATTTTTGTAAAATTTTCATTTCAGCCCCTTGACTTTAGTTAATTGCATAATAGTCCTCGTCCACGTCACCTCACGTGACTCGCGCAAGTGAGGTGCGTGGACATTTTACGAGGGGACCCCTATGGGTCTGAGTATTTCGTCTTGGTCTTGAAGTATTTTATTAGAGTTATAACTCTTTGGCATATTTGAAAGTCAACCCCTCCAGGTTTTGGCTATTACGAAATAGCCCCTACCAGTGGCGCGCGTGATTCGTCACGTGGTCCTTGGCATTTTTGTATCAAAACCCCTGGGGTTTATTTATTTCACTTTAGTCTATAAATATTTTTGTTCAGTTATATTTTTTGTGAGAAACCTGCAGTTTAACCCTCGTACTTTCACGAAATTACATTTTTAGCCCTTGCTAGTAGTGTAGTTTCTTGCTGTTGTTTGTATTTATTCCATGCATCTATAAATTGCTAAAAATCACCAAAAATTAGGTTAATCTCATGTTTGCTTGCTCATTCACGCCATATTTTTGTATTGCATTTTTATAGCATTTTCACAATTATAAAAAATAAAAAACAAGCATTTTCGACACTGTTTGCATTAGAAAAACCATAAAAGTTAGTAAAAGTTTTTGAAAAATTCCAAAAAAAAATATATCTTGCATATCTTAGTGTGTTTTAATATCAGACCAAAAATCACTAAAAATATAAAAGAAAACTCCAAAAAATTTAAAACCCGAAAAACTTTCCTAAAAATATTAAAATTTCTAGAAAAATTCTAAAAATACAAACTCAGTTTCTGTAGTTTCCTTAGTGTATTGCCTTTATTTTAAAATTGATTTGAGGAATTTTGGATACTGTTTGACATTTTAACCCTCATTTTAATTTCGGCCAGTAGCTTAGTCCACTGTTTTCTAGTATTTTGACTTTTAAAAATACCAGAAATATTCAGAAAAATCTCTAAAAATCACAAAAACATCATAAAATTATAAAAATTCCAAAAACATTGTATTTCCTGATTTTTGAGTATTTTTACTGATTTTTATAAATACTTCATCTCTCTCTTTCTCACTTTTTATATATATTCTATTATCGAAAAAGAAAATATAAAAATATAAATTATAAAAAGAAAAGATAAAATCAGAAAATTAAAAACCAAAATACAAAATCAAAAATTAAAAATAAATAAAAAAATATAAAAATTAAAAACCCACAAAAAAATTTGCATACTCGTAGACACTTAATTACATTCATTCTTGCACATTTTGCTTGATCTATTCTGCTTGCTCCCTGAGTTCGACACTCTACATACTTGCACTATACACATTTTTGTAGTGTTAATAATAAATTTCAACTCCACATTACTTCTCATTGTTTGATTAATTTAATTATGGGTTAATTATTGATTAATACGGGTTTTGCGAGCGGTCGTCGCAGCGACATTGTGGTCCCGCCTTGTGTGGACTATTTAAACCCTCGCCAAATCCGCGTTATCAGCGGCTGAACGCGAACCTTTGAGATGTTGTCATGAAGGAAATCTCGAAATGGTGGAGCGTCGATTTTATCTACCCCATCTCTGACTCCAAGTGGTTCAGTCTGTTACATGTGGTGCCCAAGAAGACGGGCATCACTATAGTTGTGAGTGAGTCTGGAGAGGAGATCGCTACCCGGGTATCCACTTCTTGGAGGGTCTGTGTGGACTACAGACGATTGAACCATGCCACCAAGAAGGATTATTTCCCGTTGCCTTTTATTGATCAGATGATAGAGAGGCTAGCCGGGAAGAGTCATTACTGCTTTCTTGACAGGTACTCCGGACACAATCAGGTGGCCATTGCGCCACAAGACCAGGACAAGACCACATTCACCTGTCCCTTTGGGACGTATGCTTTCAGACGTATTCCCTTTGGTCTATATAACGCCCCGGAGACATTCTAGAGGTGCATGTTGTCCATCTTTTCGGACATGGTGGGTGAGTGCTTGGAGATCTTCATGGATGACTTCTCGGTCTAAGGCGATGGGTTCGATGCTTGTCTTGAGTGCCTAGACCGCATCCTACAATGATGCATCGAGGTCAACCTTGTATTATCTTGGGAGAAGAGTCACTTCAAGGTGACGCAAGGGACGGTTCTTGGTCATATCATCTCCAACAAGGACATGGAGGTTGATCCGATCAAGGTGGATATCATTAGAAAACTCAATCCATCATCCAACCTGCGACAGTTACGGTCTTTTCTGAGGCATGTCGGTTTCTACTGACGCTTTATTCATGATTTCAGTAGAATTGCCTGACCGTTGACTGATTTGCTGACCAAAGACACCGAGTTCATAGTCGATGATAAGTGTCTTGCATCATTTGAGATGCTCAAGAGTCTAGTTGCTAAGGCTCATGTCCTCTAGCCGCCTGATTGGTCTCTCTCATTCGAGATCATGACAGATGCCTCCGATTTTTCCGTAGGGGTCGTGCTAGGACAGAGGAGGGATGGAGTGCCATTTGCCATTCACTATGCTAGCTGTACATTGGATGTCGTGCAGCGGAACTACATCGTCACTGAGAAGGAGATGCTAGCCATAGTTTTTGCCCTGGATAAGTTCAGATCATATATCATTGGATCTAGAGTGACTATCTTTACTGATCATACCGCCATCAGGTACCTCATGGCAAAGAAGGATGCCAAAGCGAGACTTACTAGATGGATCCTTCTACTCCAGGAGTTTGATATTGAGATTAAGGATAACCCTGGAGTCACGAATGTGGTGGTAGATCATCTCTCCCGATTAGAGCATCTTGAGGATTCTGAGCAGATTCATCCCATTACAGAGACCTTCCCAGATGAGGCGATCCTTGCTATCGCCTCGCTCCCATGGTACATCGACATTGTGAACTATCTTGTTGCCAAGAAAGTTCCACAAGGTTGGCCCAGACAGAGACTTGAGACCTTCCTAGCGAAGGACAAGTCTTACCATTGGGAGGATCCCATCCTTTACCATGAAGGAGGGGATAGTGTCTGGCGATGGTGCATTCCTCAAGAGGAGCACCATAGCATCCTCACCTACTGCCACAAGCTGGAGGCAGGAGGACATCACTCTGGGAGGAGAACGACACAGAAAGTGCTCCAATCCGGCCTATGGTGGCCTACCCTCTTCAAGGATTCTGATGAATTCGTGAAGAGATGTAATGACTGTTAGAGGATGGGAACTTGTGGACAGCGTGATATGATGCCGATGCAGCCCATTCATTTCTGTGAGGTTTTTGACGCATGGGGCATCGATTTCATGGGTCCATTCCCTAAGAGGCAGGGGTTGATGAATCCCCATTCATAAATCTTTATTCTTTTATTTTAGCTAAAAATCTTGGCAAAACATCATGTATATAGTTGTAAATATAATAAGTTACCAATACGCATGCATTTGTTAAATATTAATAATTAGCATGTATTTGTGCAAAAAAAATAAAAGAATAAAGAATAAAAGAAAAAGAGGGGATTATTTAGAGTAAATATTGAGTGACCTAATCCCAAGAGAGGGCCCAATATGGGCCTGATTGCCAAATAAAATAAGTAGAGAGAGATAAGGCCACTCTACCTTGTACATATCCCCTCTATGTATATAGATATTTTATTTTCACAAAAATAAAAATAAAAATGTGTTTATATTATCTTGAATATATTCTTAAAAATAAAATAAAAATTAAAAAAAATAAAATAAAAATAAAAATAAAATAAATTCTCTCTACAACCTTGTACATATTACATGTATATATGTATCATATCCATATTTATTTAACATTTGTAAATAACTCATAAAAATTATTTTATACTCGAAATTTTATGTTGTAAATAAATAAAATATAAAATTGGGATATTTATACAAAATAATAAAATAAAATTTAAAATAAAAATAAATAAGTATTTTATACATGTATATAATGTAATATAATGTATATTCCTTAATTTATTTTTCATAAAAATAAATAAAAATCACTAAAAATAGTTTGAAAAATAATAAACCTTTTCCATGTTGAACATATTTTAAAATAAATATTTTTCTATTTTTAAATTATTTTACTAATAATTCAGACTTAGCTAATTTTTGATTGGTCCAGGGGGAACGTTGACCTCGGTCAACTGCCCCCTTTGGACCTCAGTCCTTCGCGGATCCGATTTTCGCCCGACCTTCTTCGAGTTTTCCTGAACCGATTCGTCCACCGTTCCCCTCGATTAGATGGTCCGATTACCGAGGAATGATCCACGATACTCGCCCGATGTCTCCATTAGGGATCCATTCCTCGGATTGCGCGTCCTTGCTCCCATCTTCTCGGACTTTGCTGTGTATATAATCTCTTGGAGACACATTTTCTTCTGCGTGTTTAGCCCTTGCCCTCATTTCCTGGGAGCTCCATCTTCTTCCTTGAGTGACAGCAAGTGAGGGAGTGCGTTGTAGTGAGGTTACGAGGTGTATAGCCCTAGGTCCGGCGAACTTCTCGCCGTTCTTCGCCGCGAGGTGGGCTCCAGCCTCTGGACGCGTCAATCCATTGAGTCAAAGACCCCCGAAGGTCCCAAACCTTCAGCCCAGATGACTGCATCCATTAGGTAACTCCTATTCCTCCTCGTTTACGTTTAATTCAAGATTTTGGAGGTCAGTCAAATTGTGTTCATCGGGTTGATTTCACTGTGATCGAATCATCGTTTAGCCATTCCGACAATCCTAGCACGTCCATCAGATTCCTCCCCATCTTCTACACCCATTCGCTTCCCCACGTTCGCCCAGGAATGGGGATTGAACCCTTCTCCGTTGTCGCTTCGCCGGAGGGCACACTCTACCGCATCTACCCCTCCATTTCGCGCACTAACGAGTCGAGGCACTTTGCCATCGACCCAATATTCTTTCTGTGCAGGCGTAGACTCCAAAGAACCTCATCTGGAGGTTCAAAGACTGAAGCACAGCAGCTCCAGGTCCCTAGCATCGCCAGGCCATTCCAAACGTTCCTGGCCTCATCGGAGCATAGCAGCAGCTACGGATCGTCACCGGCTTCCTTTCCCCCATCTGAGCAGCCCCGGAGGAGGTCCCTATAGCTCGTATCGATCGAGCGAAACTCGCCAGCGGTGAGTTCTTCGCTGTTATTCCAGAGGACTCCTCCACCGTCGGATCGAGACCTCCCCTCTAGTTCTGATCGTGATCGTCCACCATCCGAGGTGTCTCATTTGTCAGATCCATATGAGGATCAGATCTCACACGTCCATCGCCGAACCGGTATCGCCCATGCTCAGTCGTCCGATCATAAGTGGACCTATTCAACCGTTGGATCTGTAATAAAAAGGATAATTTTCACTTAGGTCCTCCTACCTGTTTACATTTCCGCTTTAGTCCTGTAAATATTTTTCGCAGTTATTTATAGATTGGACATTTTGCACTTAGGACCTTATGTTTTCAAAATTTGCATCTTAGTCCCTCTGTTTGAGCATCACATGTTCTGTCACGTGCTATCTGGGTTATTTGTATATTTCTACCTGAACTTTATGGTTGTTACTGATCGAATTTTATAAATAGGAATTGCACTTATACCCCTGCTTGCATGTTTCACGTGCCGCCCTCGTGCGGATATGGACTTTTTGCATATATTAGCCCTGTACTTTCTCCGTGTGTTACTGTTTGGCTGATAACTTTTAAATAATTGCATATTGGTCCGTGTGTGCTGTGTGCTTTATATTAGTTTGAATAAATAGCAAATTTCATCCAAAATTATGAAATTTTGACACATGGCTCCTGCCATGGTGTAGGAATTTCCATGTCAAAAACTTTAAAAATTGCTACTATTTTCTTTAAAAATCCAATAAAAATATTAAAACCCTTGAAAAATTCTAAAAATATTTCTGTCGGACCAATTTTTGTTGCATTTGCTTTTATAAAACTCATAAAAATTTAAAAACATTGAAAATATTGTAAAATCATTAAAAATTCGGAAAAAATAAAAAAAATATGTTTTCTTCTTCTGTAGTCAGTTTCTACTTCATAGTTTTACATAAAATTGTTGTTGAGATTTTATAGGCATTTAAAGATTTTTAACATGCCTTTAGATCTCAGTTGCATACTGTTTAGCCTTTTTGGTCTTGTTTCATTTTTAGAAACTTAACTAAAAATCAGAAAAATTGAAGAAAATTAACAAAAACATTTCAATATTTCTAAAACCCAAAATATTTTTATTAGAATTTTCTGAGCATTTTTGATGTGCCAAATAATTGTTTGATTGTGATTTTGTAAGTGTTTCTATACTTTTTCCTCATATTAAAAATTTCAAAAAAAAATTGAAAAACATAAAATCCACCATTTTTTATCTTTTTGGATTTCTGACTACTTCGTAGCCTAGCATACCGTGCTCCTTGTGTTCGACCCTGGTAGCTATACCAGGTAAAATAAAATAGCGAGACCGGTATTTGTTTGCTTGATTTGTTTATTTTTATCCTTGGTGGTCTTCCTTTTTCTTGATCGATTCTGATCCGAGTGGTTGAGGTCACAACGACCACTGACATATTTTACCCTTAGTCGCTCGGGCTTTTCGGGTCATCAGAATGACGTCGTTGCCGGGGAGCACGGCTTAATAGTCGGTTTTTCCCTTTCTCTTTCGGCTTTTATTTCTAATTTCAATTTTCTTATACATTTATTTCCATTGCAGTCCATTTTTTTATAATAACTATTGGATTGACACATTTTCTGTTTCCGACTTTCTTGCGAGGGTCCGACAATCGGGGCAGCACGTTTCTGCATCTAGCTGCAGGAGAGCGTAGGAGAGCCGGAGCAGGAGTGTGGGGAGCTGTAGTATAGTTTAGCTAGTTTAAATTTCATTTTCTACACATTATTATTGTAATAATACAGGACAGAGACCCTTGGACTTGGTGAATGCTTCTGGGTCTGTTTCGCCGAGCACGGGTGTGCTCGGGGGACCTCACCACGGTTTTTCGTCAGCATTGATTTTTCACCGATATATTTACTGCGTATCTGATTTTCGAAGGATTTAGCCCTTAGACTTAGGAGTTTTTGGTGACTGTGACTTAATTAATTAAGGTCAAACCCTAATTATTTACCTATTCCTATAGATTGATAATTGGACTTAATTAATTAATTCACAAAGAAAAAGTCAATTTAATTAGGCTCAAGTCCACGTGTCGTGAGGAACCACATACAGCGCGTGCAGGATCTGTTGTGCCGGACACCGAGTGGTTCCCAAGATCAGACTCGGGACTTGGTTTGATTAGATGACTACTGTGCTTATCGTGTAGAACTTGCTTTGTCTAAGGTCGATTTCTTCTTGCATCATATAGGTAGTTTACTTTCAGTCTGTATTTTATGCGTTGAGCACCCTGCATGTAGAGAGCTAGAGTCAGGTACGCACTTCTTACTCTGCATGCATCATCGTGTTTGATCGCGCATCGGCGTTTTCGCCTTCTCCCCCAGTTTTTGGACTTAAAATAACCAGGAGAACCGAAAAATTTGTTAGGCATTGTTTGCTTGAAAAATACCTAAAAAACAAAAACTATAAATTGGGACTGCTAAACACACTTGACCCTAAAAGACACTTCACCAAAAAATTTATCTTGGGATAGTAATCCCTCACTGTATGGTTTGAAAGAGCGAGAGAGTGACCCGCACACTAGGCTAGAGAGATATACGATTTCTTGACAGACTACCGGCCTTTTCTACAGGACAGTCTGTTAAGAGTATTGGATTCCTATCAACTCGCTTAATCGCTCTGAAAGATTGTCTTATCACCTAATAAAATTGGCAAGATAACCGACCGAGCCTTTACGGTCTTCAGCTCTGCGTCGAGTAGGTGAATCGGGGGTTTGCTTGCTGATCTTGTGTGTTTCCAGATCTCATCCGCATTCACTCGCCACATCAAAATGATAGGCAGGAGATCCCTTAGGAAGCCTTTGGCTGCACCACTTTATAGCACTCCAGCACGCTCATCTAGGTTGGTTTGTAAGAGCCGAGACCCGCTCTCTGAACCCGAGTTTGATTCCGCCCATTCCCCCTCGACCACCCTTCTACCAGTCCTGAGGTGCCCGAGAAGAGACCACAACAGACATCAAATGATTTATTGGCACCTGAGTTTGGGTCTTTTTCCTTTGCAGAGACCATGGCCAGCAGCGGGGATCGCACCGATGGACCTAGTGGGACTCAAACGTACGTACTTGATCAGGGTGCCATCAACTCCACCTTGTTAGCCTCTCTGGAGACCATGCAGCGTCAGATCAGAGACCAAGGGGCTTTCATGATGGATATGCGCAGGGAGATGGAGCAGTTGAGAGACGCTAGAGAGGATCACAGAGCCACCAGAGGAGGAGGAGGAGATATTCCTGATAATAGAGATCCTGAGGAGCCTGCTCAGCTAGCACCACCAGCATGACCGATGAGGGAGTTGCACAAACCTGATTCGACTCTCATCCATAGATGGATAGTGCTGCCAGCCATTGTGGGGGACTTCAAGTTCCCACCTCAGACGATCCAACTTCTTCCCTGCTTTCATGGGCTCGCCACAGAGTAGCCACGCCTCCATCTCTAGGAGTTCGAGATGATCTGCAGTACTGTCCACGATCTCCATGTGGAAGAGGATACCATTTGGATGATGGCCTTCCCTTTCTCCCTCGTAGACAAAGTAGCCAACTGGATGAAGCACCTAGGGATATGAAGCGAGTACTTGAACAAGTACTATCCACTCGGTCGGACCAATGAAGGCAGGTCCCTGATCAACAACTTTTCCATGCTCCCCAACGAGCAGTTTCACGAGGCATGGGATAGGTTCAGGGAGCTCACAGACCGGTGCCCACACCATGATATATCTAAACCCAAACTTGTCTAGAGTTTCTTCTGCGGGCTTACACTGGAGTTGCAGGGGCTAGTCATTGCATCCTGTAGGGGTTAATACTTCAACAAAGATGAGGATCAGGTCTGGACCATCTATAAGGAGATGGCCAAGAACTACACGGTGATGTCCCAAACCTGATTGTACACTCAGGGAAAGCCCCATCCACCAGTCGTGTCCTATCAGAGGATAGCACGAGTTGAGGTCGATCCTTCTACATCTGCAGCAGTCGCAACGCAGGCAGAGTCGACAGCCGCTGATATGGGGATTATCAGCGAGAAGTTGGACCGGATTGAGTTGATAGAGAAGAAGCAGTGCCAGCGCATGTCACAGATCGATCAGATGGCACAAACACTTAGTGACTTGAAGACCCAGATCATGTGTCTCAAGGAGGAACAAACGGCTTCTCAGCCCTGTCTTAGTTCACGAGCAGATCCCAGCAGCAGCGACAGTTCATCCCAGTACTCCAGCCATCCCAAATAGGTTCATCATATCAGGCAGAGTCGTACCAGTAGCTGCAGAAGTACTACCAGCCACCACCATCTCAGGACATTCAGATGGTGGTCTACCAGCCGGATCAGACCCTGGCAGTCCTTCCCCCACCAACTTACGAGCAGGAGCCGTTGATGGATGTCAACGGGATATGGTATGACCGACCTTAGCCTGGGATCCGACGAGACCATCCCAGATTCTGTTGGTCGATCAGAGGTACCAATTCCCAATAGTAGCCTCCAGTTCAGGGTGGTCAGTACGACCAGCAGCCACACCAGCAGCCTGTTCCCAAAGCAGCCACATCCACATCCGCAGCAGTACCAGCAGCATGGTCCTCGACCCTATCAGCAGGGACAGTCTTGGAGGTAGCAGCAACAGCCTCATCAGTATCATACCCAGTACCCCTCTCACTCTCATCAGCAGCAGTAGACTCAGTTTCAGAGAGGCCACCCGTCAGGTTCTCATGGGCTCACCTATGAGAATCCTGCTTTAGATGATCTAGTCTGCATCATGTCCGAGCAGCAGGCCACCTTCAAACGGGAGATGGACGAGTTCAGACAGGAGATGAGAGAGATTGTGAGAGGGAAGGCCGCCATTCCTGCACAGATTAAGCCGAATCCGAACAACCTGAAGAGGAAGTCTGAGCAGGTAGAGTTTACAGAGGTTATCACTCCTAGTGATTCACTTGGTGATGCTTTTGCATATCATTTTGATGCTGACTTTGTTACACTTAGGAGTGGTAGCATGCCAGCCGGCGGTTCCTCATCTGAGCGACGACCTCTCGCAGCTTTAGGAGCGCTAGATGAGTAGGAGAGTGGTGCTGATGCCACTCGTGATGATGATGATGATGGTGGTGGTGGTGTTGACGCCACCAAGGACGTTGATCCAGCCAACGGTATTAAAGCTGTCATTTCACCAGATTCAGGAGGAGGTGGTGCTGATGCCATCAGATTCTATGCTAAGCCAGAGCGCGGTACTGATGCCATGAATCCAGATGTTTTAGTTGGTATTGAGGCCACCATTTCTATTCCTATTGCATTTCTGTCTGTTTCTATATCTCATGACGATAGAAATAAAGGAAAGGGTCCTTCATTTGTGAGTCCATCTGTTTTGCTTGGAGATGTTTCTATGGATTCTATCTTGTCACAACAGCAACGACCCGATCCTAGCCCTCCATCTGAGGAGGACCCATCCATCCCTTTCCCCAAGCACTCCGCTTGGCTAAGGGGACCAAAAAAGAAAATCCAATAAAATCCCATCAGCTAGAGTTCAGCCAGCAGATGATAGACAAATTCCAGATGCAACTGACTCTACAAGAGGCCTTGGAGCACATCCCCCTCTTCCAGAGGAACCTTAGAGAGAGGACCACCATTCGCAGGAAGAGGAGGAACCACCACTCAGAGATCCATGTGCTCACTCGTACCACCTACTTCACCATCCAGAACCGTCTGCCATCCAAGAGGCTAGATGCATGAGCTCCCTATGTCAGATGTCACATACATGAGCAGCGGTTCGGACTCTATTAGACATCTATTCTTCTATTAACCTACTTCCGGCAGCCTTACTCAACCGCTTTGAGTTTGGCCCTCTCAGACAGAGTAGGATGGTCCTACAGTTTGCTAATAGATCTGTCAAGAGGCTGAAGGGGTTACTGAAGGACGCGGTCATCACAATTCAGGGTATGCAATTCTCCGTGGACTTCGTAGTGTTGGACATGGAGATCCCTAAGTCTGTGGCTGATACCTCCATCATTTTAAAACGTCCGTTCTTGGCCACAGTCAAGGCAGTGTCCGATCATGATAGCGGGAAGGTATACTTTCGCGTCGAGGGCGAGAGTATACTAATAGAGACGATCGATGAGACTAGAGTGTGAGATTCAGCTTACTCAGAGCCGCTCACAGATTCAGAGCAGATGACAGAGGCAGAGCGAGACGTCTACCAGGAGTGTGATTTTGTGATTACAGACGATGAGTCAGTTTGTGCAGATCCTGTTTCACGAGCCATCCTCTCAGATTCAGACCTCGCTGATGCACAGATTCCAGTAGAGGAGAGCTTGGAGAGCGCATTCCTGGTAGAGGACACCTTTAAGGTAGCAGACCATGTTCTCGATAGCGAGGCAGTTGATTTGTTGTTTGATTCAGATTCAGATCCCTTGAAGTCAGACATTGATTGGGCAGAGTTTGATGATATGATTCCGTGTTTGATTTCCACAGAGCCAGCAGCTAGGGTGGAGACCGAGCCGATTTAGAATACAAAGACACCAGTGGAGTAGTCTTCACCAGATCTTCAGGTTCAATGAGCGTTCTCCCACACGAATTTGGTTGCGTTCACTCAGACATTTCAGAGATCAGATCCTCCTTCTCCCAGTTGTCCAGAGCGGAAGACCTTGCCGCAGTCGCTAAAGTATAGGTTCCTTGTACGCGAGCATGAGATGCACCCAGTCATTATCTCAACAGATTTAACTGGAGAGCAAGAATCTCTTTTGATGGAGATTCTTGAAAAGAACCGCAAGGCAATAGGATGGAGAGTAGCCGATCTCCAGGGGATAAGTCTGGCCATGTGCTCCCACCATATCTATCTCGAAGAGGACACGAAGCCGTCGCGTGAGTTACAGTGACAACTGAACCCGAATCATCGAGATGTGATCATGAAGGAAATCTCAAAATGGTGGAATGTCGATTTTTTCTATCCCATCTCTGACTCCAAGTGGGTTACTCCATTACATGTGGTGCCCAAGAAGACGGGCATCACTACAGTTGTGAGTCTGGAGAGGAGATCGCTACCAGGGTACCCACTTCTTGGAGGGTTTGTGTGGACTACAGACGATTGAATCGGGTCATCAAGAAGGATCATTTCACGCTACCTTTCATTGATCAGATTATAGAGAGGCTATCTGGGAAGAGTCATTACTGCTTTTTTGACGGGTACTCCGGATACAATCAGGTGGTCATTGCGCCAGAAGATCAGGACAAGACCACATTCAGACGTATGCTTTCAGACGCATGCCCTTTGGTGTATGCAACGCTCTGGCGACATTTCATAGGTGCATGTTGTCCATCTTTTCGGACATGGTGGGTGAGTGCTTGGAGGTCTTCATGGATGACTTTTCGGTCTACGGTGATGGGTTCGATGCTTGTCTTGAGTGCCTAGACAGCGTCCTTCAGTGATGCATCGAGTTAAACCTAATGTTATCATGGGAGAAGAGCCACTTCATAGTGACTCAAGGGATGGTGCTTGGTCTTATCATCTCCAACAGGGGAATGGAGGTTGATCCGGCCAAGGTGGATATCATTAGAAAACTCAATCTGTCGTCCAACTTGCAACAGTTACGGTCTTTTCTGGGGCACGTGGGTTTCTACCGACGATTCTTTCATGATTTAAGTAGGATTGCCTGACCGTTGACTGATTTGCTAACCAAAGACACGGAGTTCATAGTTGATGATAAGTGTCTTGCGCCATTTGAGACTCTCAAGAGTCTAGTTATTGAGGCTCCTGTCCTCCAGCCGCATGATTGGTCTCTCCCATTCGAGATCATGACGGATGCCTCCGATTTTGCCGTAGGGGTCGTGCTAGGACAGAATAGGGATGGAGTATCATTTGTCATTCACTACGCTAGTCATAGATTGGATGCCACACAGCGTAACTACACCGTCACTGAGAAGGAGATGCTAGCCATAGTCTTTGCCCAAGATAAGTTCAGATCGTACATCATTAGATATCGAGTGACCATTTTTACAGATCAAACTGCCATCAGGTACCTCATTGCAAAGAAGGATGCCAAAGCGAGACTTAGTAGATGGATCCTTCTACTCCAGGAGTTTGATATTGAGATTAAAGATAAGCATGGAGTCAGGAATGCGGTGGCAGATCATCTCTCCCGATTAGAACATCTTGAGGATTCTGAGTAGATTGATCCTATATGTGAGACCTTCCCAGATGAGGCGATCATTGCTATCACCTTGCTCCCATGGTACGCCGACATTGTGAACTATCTTGTTGCCAAGAAAGTTCCACAGGGTTGGCCCAGGAAGAGACTTGAGACCTTCCTAGCGAAGGTCAAGTCTTACCATTGGGAGGATCCCATCCTTTACCATGAAGTAGGGGATAGTGTCTGGTGACGATGCATTCCTCAGAAGGAGCACCATAGCATCCTCACCTACTGCCACAAGATGGAGGCAGGAGGACATCACTCTGGGAGGAGAACGACACAGAAAGTGCTCCAATCCGGCCTATGGTGGCCTACTCTCTTTAAGGATTCTGATGAATTCGTGAAGAGGTGTACTGACTGTCAGAGGATGGGCACTTGTGGACAACGTGATATGATGCCGATACAACCCATTCACTTCTGTGAGGTTTTTGACGCATGGGACATCGATTTCATGCGTCCATTCCCTAAGAGTCAGGGATTCGAGTACATTCTGTTGGCCGTTGATTATGTGAGTCGTTGTGTTGAGGCCATCCCCGCTCGAACCACAGATGATAGGGCTGTACGCAGATTTTAGAGGAAGAACATCATTTCACGGTTCGGGGTACCTCGAGTTTTGATATCTGACGGGGGGTCTCATTTCGTCAACGATAAGGTAAAGGCCCTTGCTAGCGAGTTCAACATTGACCGTCGAGTAGCCACTCCATACCACCCTCAGACCAATGGTCTTGCAGAAGTGTTGAATAGGAAGATCAAGACTATACTGCAGAAGGTCGTTTGCCTTGACTGAAAGGATTGGTCACAGCTTTTGGACTCGGTCTTATGGGCATATCAGACGTCCTTCAAGACTCCTTTGGGTACATCTCCCTTTCGCCTCGTTTATGGCAAGCCCTTAAATTTACCTGTTGAGCTTAGACATAAGACACTTTGGGCTATTACAGATATACTTTTGGATCCAGTGAGTGTAGGAGACCAGAGGAGGACAGAATTGGCAGCCCTGGAGGAGCTTAGAGATGAAGCCTTTTCAAGCAGCCTACATTATAAGGAGCGAGTGAAGGAGTGGCATGATCCTCATATCAGCCACAAGCAGTTTGAGCCAGATCAGAGGTATGGTTATTTGATGCTAGGCTTAGATTATTTCAGGGAAGTTACAGAGCAAGTGGAAGGGACCATACCTGGTCCGAAAGGTACATGACAATGGGAGTATTAACATATCTGATATGTCATCTGAGTCTACCTTTCGTGTTAACGGACAGCGGCTCAAACCATATCTAGATCATGAGCCATTGGTCATTGACGTTGACTCTATTCATTTTGCGTGAGATGTGGTCTTTGACTCACATCTATTGCATCTCATGCCTGATTATCACTGTCTTCCGCATTGTATAGATCCAGATGTCCATATCATTCCATTCTTTAGTCCTACACCCTATCTTCATCCTATGATTATGCTACACTTAGGGTATCCTTTACCCTAAGTATAAGGGGTGTTGGACTCTTGAGTATTCTTTTGGATTCTTTTTACCTCTGTTTTTGCTACCTATACTTAGGGATATTTCACCCTAAGTATAAGGAAGGTAGCCCTGTACATTCTTCCACTCGGATTTCCCTTCATGTACAGCTTGCTATACATATGATTATTTTATCCTAAGTATAGGGGGAATCATTGAGCTATCTTCATTCTATTCTTTGATTCGTCGTTATAATATATTGTTCCTTTTCATTCCCTATACTAAGCACGAGTTATGTCTTCTTCATCTCTCTTGAACCACTATGAGGACATTGTTCGAGCTAAGTATAGGGGGTGTCATATATATTTCATATATACTTTAGCCATAACTCGTACTTTGTATGAGTGTGTTAATAAATAAAATGGCTTAAAATATTTTATCTAAAAATCATAAAATTTTAAAATTTTAAAATTTTCCTTGTATATAAAAATTCTTTATTTATAAAAATTATTTTTGTACAAATGTTTGTAAAAATGATTTTATGTAAAGAGTTTGTAAATAGTTTGATATCAAAATTATGTATATAGAACAAATTTTTTTGTAAAATGTTTGAACAACATAAGTTTGCAAAAACCCTTATGTAAATGTGTGTAAATATTTTGCAAAACTCACTGCATTCATTCATTCAAACATTTTTCAAAATTTTTGCGCACTTTTAAAAACTTGCATAAAAACATTTTTGTATATATTTGTACAGTTTCTCTGAATCATGATTGAAATTTAAACTGGCCTGTAATTAAATTGAAAATTGGAGCTTGGTTAAGTCCTTAATCCACCTAATTCTAAGAGGAACCTTATAGGGCTTAGGGTTAAGACTTTTCAAGTCCATTTGGGACTTAATTCTTTGAGTCCACTAGGCTATGATCATATATCATCTTGATGAGTCTAAGTAGAACACTTAACAACGCACACATGACTCTCAGAGATAATGGCTTTACTCACACCAGCTCCTTACACATATCTCTCCACGGATGAGGTGGTGACGAGGCAGTTTCCTTTGGCTTGGGGTAGCATATGAGGGTAGTACTTCTAGGCGGAACCTCTCTTCTTCTTATAGTGAAGGAAGTGCGTCTCAACTTGGTCTGGTGGTATTGAAGTCTAAAGACATGAGTTGTGGGTTGCAATAAAGCTTCAAAAGAGGGATAGTCTATTGGCTCAAGAGGAAAAAGTCTTTATGTATATATGTTGCACCATGTCGATATGTTGTACATATGCACATTAAAAAATGCAAAGAAAGAAAAACTACAAAAAAGTGGTGGGTCTGATTGAAAATAAAATACACACCAGAATGTATATAGTAAAATAAATCAAAGCTTATGTTACACATTCTCATCTCATAAAGCTTGCAGAGGGAGACTTAGCTACACTGGTTGGGCTCCAAAGGATACATGGCTACACTGGTCATGGTCCATTCTCTTCTTCCTCCCCTTCTTGAGCCAGTTGAACTTGAACTTAGAAGGGAATACCTTGCTCCTCGAGGAAAGAGCTACTAGACTAGGGCATTAGAGTTACCTTGTTAATGGGGGGTTGTCGCTTTGTCATTTCTGAGGTGGAAAGATTCATGGTCATTAGAGTTTGTGTATGTAGACTTGTTCTGATCTAGATTATTGAGGAGTCTTGACCATAGATTGGTGGAACATAGATGCTGTTGAGTCTTAAGCTTATGTCCAAATAAGGATCCGACAAATTAATAATCCAAAGGTCTGACTGAGCTCCATACTTCAATTTAATGAAGGCAAATTTAATAGTCAACCTTGATTTCCCTTCTTTTTCTTTTTCTTCCTCTTTTCACTTCTTTTTCAAACAACTATTTGCTAAGGGACTAGCAAAAGTAAAGTATAGGGGGTGATGAATCCCCATTCATCACTCTTTATCTTTTATTTTAGCTAAAAATCTTGGCAAAACATCATGTATATAGTTGTAAATACAATAAGTTACCAATAAGCATGCATTTGTTAAATATTGATAACTAGTATGTATTTGTGCAAAAAAATAAAAGAATAAAGAATAAAAGAAAAAGAGGGAAATATTTAGAATAAATATTGAGTGACCTAGAATCCCAAGAGAGGGACCAATATGGGCCTGATCGCCAAATAAAATAAGTAGAGAGAGATAAGGCAACTCTACCTTGTACACATCCCCTCTATGTATATAGATATTTTATTTTCACAAAAATCAAAATAAAAATATGTTTATATTACCTTGTATATATTCCTAAAAATAAAACAAAAATTAGTAAAATAAAAGAAAAATAAAATAAATTCTCTCTACAACCTTGTACATATTACATATATATATGTATCATATCCATATTTATTTAACATATGTAAATAACTCATAAAAATAAAATAAAAAATATTTTATACTCTAAATTTTATGTTGTAAATAAATAAAATATAAAAATGGGGTATTTATAGAAAAATAATGAAATAAAAATAAAAAATAAGTATTTTATACATGTATATAATGTAATATAATGTATATACCTTAATTTATTTTTCATAAAAATAAATAAAAATCACTAAAATAGTTTGAAAAATAATAAACATTTTTCTTGTTGAACATATTTTAAAATAAAATATTTTTATATTTTTAAATTATTTTACAAATAATTCGGACCTAGCTAATTTATGATTAGTCCAAGGGGAACATTGACCTCGGTCAACTAACCCCTTTAGACCTCAGTCCTTCGCGGATCCGATTTTTGCCCGACCTTCTCCAATTTTTTCCTGAACTGATCCATCCACCATTCCCCTAGATTATATGGTCCGATTACCGAGGAATGATCCACGATACTCGCCCGATGTCACCATTAGGGATCCGTTCCTTGGGTTGCGCGCCCTTGCTCCCATTTTCTCGGACCTTGCTGGGTATATAATCTCCTGGAGCACACTTTATTCTGCATCTTTGTCCCTTGCCCTCATTTCCTGGGATCTCCATCTTCTTCCTTGAGTGACAGCAAGTGAGGGAGTGCGTTGTAGTGAGGTTTCGAGGTGTATAGCCCTAGGTCCGGCGAACTTCTCACCGTGCTCCGCCGCGAGGTGGGCTCTAGCCGCTGGACGCGTAAATCCATTGAGGCAAAGAACCCTGAAGGTCCCAGACCTTCAGCCCAGAGGACTGCATCCATTAGGTAACTCTGATTCCTCCTTGTTTGCGTTTAATTCTAGATTTTGGAGGTCGGTCAGCGTGTGTTCATCGGCTTGATTTCACTGTGATCAAATCATCGTTTAGCCATTCTGACAATCCTAGCACGTCCATCAGACTCCTCCCCATCTTCTACACCCATTCGCTTCCTCCCATTCACCCAGGAACGAGGATTGGGCCCTTTTCCGTCGTCGCTTCGCCGGAGGGCACACTCCACCGCATCTACCCCTCCATTTCGCGCACTAACGGGTCGAGGCACTTTGCCCTCGACCCAATAGTCTTTCTGTGCAGGTGTGGACTCCAAAGAACCTCATCTGGAGGTTCAAATACTAAAGCACAGTAGCTCCAGGTCCCTAGCATCGACGGGCCATTCCAGACGTCCCTGGCCTCATCGGAGCATAGCAGCAGCTACGGATCATCACCAGCTTCCTTTCACCCATCTGAGAAGCCCCGGAGGATGTCCCTGTATCTCGTATTGATCGAGCGAAACTCGTCAGCGGTGTGTTCTTCGTTGTTCTTCAAGAGGACTCATCCTCCGTCGGATCGAGACCTCCCCTCCAGTTCTAATCGTGATTATCCACCATCCGAGGCATCTCGTCCATCATATCCATCTGAGGATCAGATCTCACACGTCTGTCACCGAACCGGTATCACCCATGCTCAGTCGTCCGATCACAAGTGGCCCTGTTCAGCCGTTGGATCTGTAATAAGAAGGGTAATTTGCACTTAGGCACTCCTACCTATTTACATTTCCGCTTTAGTAGTGTACATATTTTTCGCCGTTATTTTTAGATTGGATATTTTGCACTTAGGACCTTATGTTTTCATAATTTGCATTTTAGTCCCTCTGTTTGAGCATCACGTGGTCTGTCACGTGCTATTTGGGTTATTTGCATATTTCTACCTCAACTTTATGGTTGTTACTGATTGAATTTTTATAAATAGGAATTGCACTTATACCGCTGCTTGCCTGTTTCACGTGCATCCCTCGTGTGTATCAGGACTTTTTGCATATTTAGCCTTGTACTTTCTCCACGTGTTACTGTTTGGCTGATAACTTTTAAATAATTGCATATTGATCCTGGTGTGTTGTGTGCTTTATGTTAGTTTGAATAAATAACGAATTTCGTCCAAAATTCATGAAATTTTGAAACATGGCTCCTGCCTTGGTGTAGGAATTTCAATGAATTTTTGGTTGCATTTTATTTCCATTTGGTATCTTAAAAATTCAAAAACCTTAAAAATTGCTACCGTTTGTCTTTAAAAATCCACTAAAAATATTGAAAACCCTTCAAAAATTCTAAAAATATTTCTATGTATTTGTGTTGGGTTTTTCTTGCTTCAGTCCAATTTTTGTCGCATTTGCTTTTATAAAACTCATAAAAATTGAAAAACATTGAAAATTTTATAAAAATCACTAAAAATTCAGAAAAAATAAAAATTTATGTTTTCTTCTTCTGTAGTTAGTTTCTATTCATAGTTTTACAAAAAAATGCTGTTGAGATTTTATAGTATTTTAAGTATTTTAACTTGCCTTTAGATCTCAGCTGCACACTGTTTAGTCTTTTTGGTCTTGTTTCATTTTTAGAAAATTAACTAAAAATCAGAAAAATTCAAGAAAATTAAAAAAACCAAATATTTTTAAAACCCAAAAATATTTTTATTTGAATATTTGTTTGATTTTGATTTTGTGTGTGTTTTTATACCTTTTCCTCATATTAAAAATTCCAAAAAAATGAAAAACATAAAATCCACCATTTTTGATCTTTTTGGATTTCTGACTACTTCGTAGCCTAGGCATATCGTGCTCCTTGTGTTCGACTCTGGTAGCTATACGAGGTAAAATAAAATAGCGAGACCGCTATTTTTGCTTGATTTGTTGATTTTTATCCTTGGTGGGCTTCCTTTTTCTTAATCGATTCCGATCCGAGTGGTTGAGGTCACAACGACCACTGACATATTTTACCTATAGTCGTTCGGGCTTTTCGGGTCATCAGGGGTTCGAGTACAATTTGCTAGCCGTTGATTATGTGAGTCGTTGGGTTGAGGCCATCCCCGCCCGAACCGTAGATGCTAGGACTGTATGCAGATTTTTGAGGAAGAACATCACTTTACGGTTCGGGGTGCCTAGAGTTTTGATATCTAACGGGGGGTCTCATTTCATCAACGACAAGGTAAAGGCCCTTACTAGCGAGTTCAGCATTGACCATCGAGTAGCCACTCGATACCACCCTCAGACCAATGGTCTTGCTGAAGTGTCGAATAGGGAGATCAAGACTATATTGAAGAAGGTCGTCCGCCCTGACCGAAAGGATTGGTCACAGCTTTTGGACTCGGTCTTGTGGGCATATCAGACGTCCTTCAAGACTCCTTTGGGTACATCTCCCTTTCGCCTCGTTTATGGAAAGCCCTACTATTTACCTGTTGAGTTAAGGCATAAGTCACTTTGGGTTGTCACAGATATACTTTTGGATCCAGTGAGTATAGGAGATCAGAGGAGGGCAGAATTGGCCGCCTTGGAGGAACTTAGAGATGAAGCCTTTTCGAGCAGCCTACATTATAAGGAGCGAATGAAGGTGTTGCATGATTCTCATATCAGCCACAAGTAGTTTGAGCCAGATCAGAGAGTATGGTTGTTTGATGCCAGGCTTAGATTATTTCCAGGGAAGTTGCACAGCAAGTGGAAGGGACCATATCTGGTCCGAAAGCTACATGACAGTGGGAGTATTGACATATCTGAGATGTCATCTGAGTCTGCCTTTCATGTTAACGGGCAGCGGCTCAAACCATATCTAGATTATGAGCCACTGGTCATTGACGTCGTCCCTATTCATTTTGCTTGAGATGTGGTCTTTGACTCACATCTAGTGCATCTCATACCTGATTATCACTGTCTTCCGCCTTGTATAGGTCTTCGCTATTTCAAACCACATCAAAGAAAACAAGCAATGAAATATAAGTGGTCTTCGCTATTAAATTTACTTGGTATATCGACCAGGGTCGAACACAAGGAGCACGATTTAAAAACTTAGCAGTCAAATTTCGAAGATAATTTTTGTTAGTTGTTTTTGCTTTTTCAAATTTTTCAATTTTCAAATAAAGCAAAAGTCATAATATGCACAAGGGAATAAAGATACACACGCGCACTCTTTTTTTGTATTTTTTAAAATGGTCAAAAATACACAGAAAATATATTTTTGGATTTTATAGGTTTTAAAATATTTTTGGTGATTTTTTTAAAATTTCTGATGTTTTTGTGATTTTATAAAAATCAAACATTCATAGCACGCCAAGAGTATTTTGCACCTTAAAATTACTTTAAGTGCTCGAACTCTTGGAACTTATTTTTACACTAAAGTACAATTAAATATCTACAAATGGAGACTGAAATAAGAATTTTTGGATTTTAATAGAATTTCCTATAATTTTTATAAGATTTTTATTTTCAAATTTTTTTGGTATTTATAATATTGTACGAAAATTGGATAAAAATTAAAAGTGAATAAAATATATCTACAATAATGTTTTTAGAATTTTTAGACAATTTTTTCAATTTTTATGATTTTTCTAAGTTTGAGCAGACAAAAAGATACTGTTTTTTATTTTTTTTTTAATATTAAATGATAAGAAAATGCAGTGAAAATTTTATAAACTGTTCAAGGACATAGCAGGAGTATTCATAATTTTTTTTAGAATTTATTGAGTAATAAAAACATTTATTTAGCAACAAAAAGCATGCAAGAAATTCAAGGTCTGGAGTACAAGGACCTAAATGCAATAATTTAGAGTTTTTACATGAAAATGGACCAAGAAAAAAACTCGCAGAAGGAAAACGCAAACTACCCATGGGGAGCGTACGTTGCACGTGTTTGTCTGGAGGTGGGGTCTTTTGTAATATTTGAAACTCCCAGGGTGGCGAATGCAATTATTCTAGTATTATATTCCCTCCCTAGGGTTTTCTCTTCATTTCTTTTTCAAGAAGGGGGAGAGGGGGGTCGCCGCCTCTAGAGGGTGGCAGCGGCGCTCGGTGGTCTGGAATGTGGTGTGAGAGGCGGCGGGGTCGGAGACGACGCATCGCGCGCTCGCGGCGGAGGCGGAGGGGACGTGCGGGCGGTCCTGGCGGGGCGACATGGAGTCAGGCCACGGCCTGGCCATGGCCTGGGCGGTGTTGGGCGCCACGCGACGCCGCATGCGGGTGGAGCGACGATTGGGAGGAAGTGACGTGGGCTGAGGGAGAGGGAGGAGTGTGACGCAGGCGACACGGGTCTAGCGCAGAGTGGACGAACGGCGCTACGGGCGGCCGCGCAGCTCACGCGGAGGAGGGCCACGGCCTGGCAGTAGTGTCTGGTGGCATACTGGGAGGCACAGGGCTGAGGTTGGTGGCGGCCATTGAGGGTACTTGACGGCGATGGCGGACTCTGACTGGAGTGTGGGCGGCAGGGGGTAGCGGCCCTGTCGCATGCTGTTGAATTTTTATTTTTATTTTCTTTTTAAAACTGTAAGCAGAAATATATATAATTCTTTTATATTTGTTTTGAAACATGAACGGTAAATAGAAGCAAAAATCATTTTTTTATTTTTTTACTTTTCTATAAAGAAATGTTCGAGATAAAAACAATTATATATTTTTTATATCTTTTTATTTATAAACAAATTATGATGTGAACGGGGATCCAATGGAAAGAGAGGAAAGGATCCGTGTCTCCGACCACCGTACGTGGTTAGAGGTGCGTGATTGCGTGAGGTAGAATGGAAAAGAAGAGGTCAAGATGTGAGATGAAAATTCGGGTTTGGAGACGGATCAAATCGGGATGGAGAATTGCCTAAGATTGAACACTACAAACTACCCCTAGAATTAATCTAAATGAAAGATGGAAAAGAAAATCGGATCTCACCTCGGGATCGGATACACCGTGATGGCCTCGACAAGGACGGAATCGTTGTCACTGACCGTCTCGAAGTGTGGGCACCCTTCTACGACGAGAAGCTCTCGTAGATCGGGATCCTCTCCACCAAAGATTGATCAAAGAATAATGAAGAGGAGGAAGCCAATAAAAAGAGAAGAAAAATAAAAAATGAACGTATATGCAAATGAGGATGTTGTTTAGTGGTAAAATTGATAAAATAATTAAATTAGTTAATTAATTAATTAAAAAAGAATTTCGGAATTACATAAAATTAATTAATTTACAACACCTTAATGGCGGCTATTTAAGGTATAGAATCATATCTTTATATACAAGGTATGTTTTCAAATTAAATAATGACTAAATTAAAAAATTAAATTTAAATTTCATTATTAAATTAATTTAATTAATTAATGTTAGATATTTAATTTTTTTGGTGCTTTTTATGTAAGGAAATTAGTTGTATACACATATTATATACATATAGTACAATATACTTATGTACAAATAAGGAAATAATTTTTAAATAATATTTTTTTGATTTTATTTTTTTATTTTTTTAAGGATGTAGATAATATTTACAATTATGTACATTATGTATAAAAAATAAATATGAATAAATATATACAATAAGTAATTGATAAAGCTGCACAAAAAACCCTAGAAAGCCGACTTTTCAACCGTAACTCACAAAATTATGAAAATATGGTCATTTGAAAGATGATTTAATTTAGAGTATAATGGAAGTGACTTTGATTCCATTTAAGTTTGTATGGACCCGGAATTAGTCTTTCAATTATCGCTTTACGGCTTTTTCTGAGTGTGATTATTTGTAATATGTACATTATTTTGCTTTCCAATTATTTTTATTATTTACAAAACATTTTTATTTACAACTTTTGTTTATAAAAATATTTAATTTGAGGTTAATTTTTGTGCAAATAAAATAGTGTAAGTTTTATACAAATTTACATGGAAAGACCATGTCTCCTCCTACTTTATTCAAGGTCGATCAGGTCAAGTCTTGACCGTCTCTCGAGGTTCGGGTCAGTCTGCATTTATTTCATAAATTCATCCTTCATTTTTCAGTTCTTTTCTTTTCTTCTTTATTCTTTTATTTGAGTACAAAAGGCGTTAAAAATGCATATTTAACAAATGCATGCAAAATGGTAATTTCATGAAATTATTGGGTATTTAAAAATAATTGTATGGATGGAGACCGTACGAGTCTCTGTTTCTGACAAAATTCGAATGGCATATGGGAGGGACATAGGGATGAATATACATGGTGATATTTTCGCAAAAATAAAAAAAATGCAAAACGTATGGTGGGGCAGCCATGTTGACTACCCTAGGGGGCATCCCCATTTTTTCCTATATACAGAATCATCCATCATGAGCAGAAGCTATAAGTCTTCATATAGCATGATATATGTGAACATGCATCTTCCAAAACTAATGTGAGAGTCAGAGGCCACAATTCTTTGCAATTTCATGGCTCTATATAGAAACCTTAAGATAAATACCAAAATGTCGGATTTAGGAGAAGTCACTAATTATGTAGCATAATAACCATAGCTTCAATCTATGCGATGAGATTTTAAACTCGATTTCGCAAAAAAATAAGCACCGCAGCAAACCGTACTCCCATCTACATAACCTTGAAAGATCGAGCATTGCATGCTTCATTTCGAGGTAAAGAAACAAAGAATTGAGTGAAAAAACTATGATGCAATATGCACATGTAACACATAGTCCTATTTGAATAATTCTCATGGAAAGATCGAGTGATTAAATATCGTTACAAGTAGTTATGCGGGCAAACAGTTGCTCGAAAGTCTTGTCTCTCGCAATACCACACATCATGAGTATCACAGCTCTTGAAATTACGAGAGTCGTGCCTCACCCCCAATAAACACGGCGGGAAACTAAACAGCTGCCTCCGACGTCACCCCACGGAGCTCCTCCACAAGCGATTGCTCATCACGACCGTCGTTGATCTCGATCACCAAGGGGTTGACCCCCAGCTCGAGGAGCAGCCTCCTTACCACATGGCACATGCAGCACCCTCTTTTCCCCACAACCAGCACCGGATTCTCCTTCACCAAGCTCCCCAAGGCATTGTTATCACCGTTGTTGCTGCTACGGTCGCCACTGGGGGAGGAAACCGACATCCATGTGTGAATGATTCTGGTTTTCTGCATATGAGAGAGATCCGAAATTATGCACCTCCTTGGAATCTAGCGCAAAAAAGAGAAAATGTGAGTTATATGTGTATATATACGCAAGAATGTATCAACTGTATACATAGTAAAATGTCGCTTTAGAAACTTGTACAAATTGATTAGATTAACTTAAGGCTAACTCAAGCATTTGACTCAAATAAAGTTAAAACTGACGGTAGAGTCTGTGAAGTAAAACGGAACAAATATATAGGATCAAGGAAGCATTTAGGTTGTTTTAAGGATCGAGAAGGTAATTGGAAAGATTATAATATCCGTCGAAAAAAATCCATTAAACTACACGGAAATCAAGAGGCATTTTTTCTCCCCCTTCTCTTGATCCTTTTCTCCTTCCTCTTTCTCTTTCTACCTTTCTCCCCATCCACAGGCGAAGCCCCAACTTAATATGTATTGCTTTGTTTGGGTTCAGGGTGCTCGAAAGGGGGAAAGGAGAGGGTTCTCCGAAGCCTCCCTATTGGGTTCTTCTTTCAAAGAGCAGCCAACGATGGCAACATCGTGGTAGTGAGGTTGAAGTCGAGGGAGGCGTCATAGTGGACATCGTCCTTGTTTCGGTTGAAGGTTGAGAAGAGGAGGGAGTTACGTCGGCAATCCACTCGGCATGCTCACGCTGCTCCCCGACAATGATCAGGAGTTCTGTGGTGACCAAATTCGAGTTGACGGTGAGCTATGAGAGCACCTCTTCGTATAGGGGAACTACGTCATCCGCCACCATCGGCGAGGGTCCTCGTTGCCGGGACTGCGAAGTCATCCTCTCAGTCACGTAGCTTTGGGTGGAAGCACTCAAGGAGGGTGGCGAAGAGCGCTATGGTGGCAGGGCATCAATTGCAACAGCCTTGGGGTTCCCAGACGATGACGACTTGGTGCGCAACGGCGCTGAGGGGAACCGGGCAATGTTTGCAGTGGAGCGGATGGGTGTTTAAGTTTCAGATCTGCTCGCTTGTTGTACATTAGAGTTTGCGGTACAGCCAGAGCCGTTTGATCAAGATCCTGCGATTCACACGAAATTCAGGTTTGGTAGTCCTTTACGTGTGACCGCTCGATCATGATCGAGCGATTCTGACGGTAAAACAAACCTATGTAATACAGCAGAGGATCCGCTCCAGCTAGGGTTTGAAGGGATTCACCATTGGCATGACGCTCCTGGAGAGAGTGGAGTGGAAGGGGAGGTGTTACATTGATTATAAGAGTAAATTTAGGGATGTGATTTTATTTAAATTTCATAAATAATAATGGTACATTTTATAATTTTGTTTAGTGGAGTCTATCCATTGTTACTGGACAAATGGAATGGAGTGAACCACATTGAGTCTTGTAAGAGTTAGCAAGTTTCTGAAGGCTAAGTGATAATTACAAAGAATTAACGATCAAGAAGGTAATTAATGAAGATTATAGGGTTCACAGTGCAAAAGTACCTACTTTTTATAATAATTTTTTATAACTCAATTTTTGAATATGGATAAGTAAAATAAGTAGAAAATACTTGGAGATAATACATAATGCATACAATATTTAATTATTATTGTTATTATTATATATGTTTTACGAGCTAAATTTTCTCTTTTTACATATAGTGATATAAATATATAAAGAAAAAAATTAAAACGCCCTAATGGAAAGTTACTACTTTGTCAGGAAAAAATGAATACATTGTGATTATCATTGGATGTAGATGAAAAATAACATCAAACTCCTATTAAGAAATTATATAAACTAATTATATTATATGAAACAAGAGGAATACCAACAAAGTTTTTAAATGATAAAACTACTCCTTATATCATAATGATCATTATTAAATCCACGGATCACATGAGGTTTTTTATTTGGAAAGGAACAACATACATAATTATGGCATGAGCTTATATATTTATTTGGGTTTTTATCATTTGTGCCCCTCTGAGATATTGCAATATCAGTTATGCCCCTTCCTTTTTGGGAATAGCAGTTGTGCCTTTGACTTCTTACATCGTTATCACTTGTGCCCTTTCATTACTTTCACCGTCAACGAGTTGAACTTAACCATAGTTTATACAACTTGTGGTATAGTTAAGAGGGGTATAGTTGTAAAAAAATCCACCTCCTTCCTCAGCTCATCTTTCTCCTCCCCCACCGCCCCTTTCTCCTCCTCCTCCAGCACCCGAATCCGTCCCTCCTCTTCATCCACCACCCCCTCTTCCTCCGCCGCCGCCCCTCCTCCTCATCTAGCCCCTTGTTCCTTCTCCCCCTCCTCCACCACCCCCAGCCCACTGCTCTTCCGGCCCCTCATCCACCTCCACCGTTGATGAATCTCGTATTCATCATACTAAAATTGGCCAATTAGGCTCTGTTCTCCAAAATTCACATCCATTTAATTATTAATAGAGCATCATTAGCATACATACATGTGTAAATAATATTTGCATTTCATCATGCATAATTGCATTAAAAATTCTGTTTGTAAATTAGCCCAAAAAGCCGCTAACTTCTCATTTTTTTAACTAATTCATCCTAACTCCGATTGACCCGAAATCACCTCCATTGTGTAGTGTAGATGTTACTAATAAGATTAAATAAAAAATACAAAAAATTACTAACTCAAATAAGTATCAAATAATCCCAACGTCTGATTTCACATCTGACGGATTAAAACAAGCATATCTCTCTCATACAGTGTCCTAATTTGGTCTAATCACTTTTAAAGTACTCCATTTTTAAATACCTTCAAAACAAGACCAATTTTGTAAAATTCGGAGCTCATATGTGAAAGTTGGATTTTGGGCCTCTTTTGCGCATTTTAACTTTTTGCTATTTTTGACCTGATTTTTTATGTACATAATTAACCCTTTTAATTTTATTTCTTCTTCTTTTGTGTTCTTTGATGAAAATTTTATTAAGCGACATAAAAATCCAAATCCATACTAAAACTGAAATCAAAGAAACTGACTGAGTCCAAGTGTCCGTTGTGAGTCTGTACAAAAATTGTGTGTTTCTTACTTCTATTTTATTTTCCTATTTTTTATTTATTAAAATGGATTTTTACCCGACAGACCCTATAATCATTGTCAATTACCTCCACAACCTTTGAAACATCATAATTCCTCTCTCGACTCTGTAAAATTGCTCTGTTTTACCCCACGAACCTTACCGTTAAATTGACACATGTAGAGTTAACTTCCTTGAGTTAAAACAGTTAATCTAACCAATCCACGATCGGACGGCTAGAATTAATGAAGAGAAAAAATCCCCTCCGTTGCACTCTACAATCTCTTCTCCCTTGACGAGGGCTTTGGGTTCCATCAGCGAGGTTGCGGCTCCCTCGGCTGCAGAAGGGGGGCAGCGGAAGTGGGCTGCCGGCTTTGGCTTCCATCGGGATAAATAAAATAGGCATAACATAAGAGAATATAACGGAATCCGGTTACTTTTAACGGTTAAATAGATGGGAGTAAACCACAGGGTTTATATGGTAAGAGTTAGCAAGTTTACGGGGTTAAGGGAGGAATATCAATGTTTCAAAGGTCGTAGAGATAATTGACAATGATTATAAGGTCTAACGAGTAAAAATCCCTTATTAAAAATAAAAAACAGATTAGTGTGTATATAATTTTCTTGTATTTTATCGTATTTTTTCTAAATTTTTAGCCTCTCTAAAACCATCAAAAAAATTACAAAACTCTAAAAAGTTGATTTTGTATACACATGGAGAACCACCAAAAATATCACTTCGCACAGGTGACCTCTTTTGCTCCTGGGTCCTTCATGAAAATTGTAGATCTCATCGAGAAGAATAACTTCTGTGAAGGAAATTTTTCTATATGAGCTCTCGTCTTATTTCTTTTCATTTTTTGTATCTCTTTAATTTTGAAATTTTTTAGGGCGACACGTGGCAGCCTCTGGCATGCCACGTGTCACCCCACCTCATCCTTCTCCCACATCTCATTCCCGGGTCACGTGCCTAGCATGTGACCCTCTTCTTCTTCCCAGCCATTACAGGCATGCATCCACGGCCCCGCTAGTTGCTCCGCCTCCCCCTCCGCCTTGCACGCATAACGACCGCCGCCCCACTACCTCGCGGCCGTTGCATCCACCCTGGTAACGGCTCTGCCTCCGACCCTATAAAGTCCATCCCTCACCATCCTTGGACGCCATCCGCCATTCCCCTAACAGCTGGTGACAGCAGCCTCACCGACGTGATCTAGTGGCTGAGCATCACCCTCTGCTATTGCCTCGCTTGACGAGCGACTGATCTTCCCTGTGCCCCGCCCACAACTGAGGAAATAACTTGGAGATCGCCCCTGCGATCTCCCTTCAGGCAAGTTGATATCCCCCCTTCGTCTCCTTCTCCCGATCCCTCTCCTCTTCACGTCATTCCCAACGCCACCGCACCTCCGACCTTGCAAAGGTCGGAGTTTTGCTCCGATACCCAACAACCGGGCGCAGAACCACGACCACCTTCCTCCGATTTTCTCTAACATCTGCAGGAAAAGATCGCTCAGCATGCGTGGATGAGACACTGTCCTCCACCTCCACGCCTCCTACATGCCACCACCGCGCATGGCTCCAGCCTCGGCTCCACCGCCTTCTGGAAGCCGCAGTAGCCTGCCACCTCCCTCGGGCGCATGTCGCCTAGGAGCCGCCCCGACAAGGGCCCCACTCGCCGACCTCCGCTCGCCTCCGTTTGCTCAACTGGGCCGCTTCCTCGCCTGGCCGGGGCCACTTTCCAACCGCCGTTGGATGAGGGCATTAGCCCTCGATCCAACAGCTCACGAGCCACCACGCATTCACCAGTTGAGCCTCGCCCCCGAGCCTCCACCTCGGTTCCCCCGAACCGCCAAACCACAGCCTCGTCATTCGAGCCTTTAGTTCGGGGATCTGAACCTCAGGCCCGGACCCTAACCTCAGGCTCGAATACCCCCGAGCCTCCGCCTCACCAACCAAGCATCCGTGTGCACGTGCGACGCACGTACGCTTGGGACAAATTGCACCGAAGCTCCTGGATGTTTTAAAATTGCACCACTAGGGGTAAATTGCAGAGGGTCCATCCCGACTTTGCGAAATTACAGATAAGCCCTCCAAGGACCTGTTTGAAGGAAAAACTAATTTTAATTACATTTAAGTCCATGAAATTTCATTTCATCATATCTTTTTCATCCGAACTCTGATTTAAGCATATAATATGTCATTTTGAAGCTTTTTTCGTGCTCTATCATTTAGCATAGTTTGAGAACAGATCTGAGGTTGTCTATTGATAATTATTATTTGAGGATCTTTGTTGACTTGTGCAGGATGATTTTGACATATCTGTGCTTGAAAAATTGACGACATCTTTTGCAAGAATTCGATCAAGGAATCTATATTGATTAATTCTATGTGATTATTGTTGATTTTTCCTACAGGATTAATTTTTGCAGAGGCTAAATCGAGGAGATTGAAGAGATTTATTAATCACTATTTGTGGATTTAAAACTTGTAGGGGATCGATTGAAGATAAATTGAATTTAGTTCTCGATATTTTATGAGATCAAACTTGATTTACTTGAGGATTAATTTGAAAAGAATTTAGAGATCACTTTCTTATTTGAGGATTATTGCATAATTATCATTGATCTATTGATCTACTGCCTGCAGCCTTAGAATAATTCGAATATCTCTCTTGAATCTGTATCTTTCAATCTGTGATGATACTTGAGGATACCGATTAACATTATTTGGAGTAAAAATCTTAATCACAGATCCTGTGCTGAATCCATTCGCTCTATTTAAATTTTCTTCACATTGCATCTTAAACACATTTTCTATGTTTATTTATTTGCATCTGCATTTCATTGTATTTTATTTTACCAACACAGAAATTAACCAAACATAAATTAATTATTTAAATTAATTTAAGACCACGCAACTAAAAATCATTGTTCCCTATGTTTGACCTTGGTAGACTTGCCAAGAAAAATTTTCCACAACATTCAAAGATTGTGATTTTTGCTGAACCAAATTCGCCTCCTATACTACGACAATTATCGATTATTAAAGAGGCATATTTGACGTTCATCAAATGACGTTGTTGCCGGAGAACGGTGACTTTTTAGGGTTTTAAATCTTTTTTGTAATTAATTTTTGTGAAATTAATTTATGTGTCATTTTTTATGCATTTTGCATTTCTCTCTTACTTTGGATACTAACCGCAGATTCTCTCTTTGCAGACTACTAGGAGCAAAATTTTGGGATTTAATCAAGGATCTGCAAGGACGGAGAATTGAATTTTAATTTTATCTAAGAGAGTTTAGTCTAGATTTAATTATCGCATTATTCTCAGGGTCCCTCTCTTTGAACCCTTGTAATAATATAGACTGAACTTTTCTGTGGTGTGTCGGGTCTGTTTCAACCCCTTCTATGTGGTTGGGACCCGACTTGAGTGGCATAGGACTTAGGCACATATACGCTTGCTTATCTACCATTGATTGTGCTCGTAATTCTTAGGGCACACTTTCACTAATTAAACACACTATAGATCGTTCAACATTAGCCAAAATTTGAAATCAATTCTTCCAACTAATAGAACTATCTGCTTAGGGAGTTCTTTATCTATGCATATCATCTAGTGTAAATTTTAATTCCTTGTATTGCATCCCGCATGAAGAACGCGAGGATTCACTGTAAGTCTTTCTCTTAAACATGCATCATTGATTTACGTTTGCATTGGCTTTTTCGATTCTTCTTCCTCAAGTTTTACAACTTAGGAAATAAAGGAATTGGGACTGTTCGTTAGGCATGAATTTCTGTGCTCATATAAACTGCAGTGACAACCTTAATTTAAAACTGTGACTGCTAATCAAGGTGACTATAAATAAAACTGACATAAAATTAACCTATGTCTGGTGGAGAGAAACCCACTCACTTTTTGTAAGGACTAAAACACACACTTAGGACAGAGCCAAAACTGAGAAATTTCACAAAGACTATTGTTTTTAAAAATAATTAGCTACTTTTCAGTGAGGGTCTCGGGTAGTCGTTTTACGGTCTGACTTCCCTTAGTAGAGTGGGTGGTTTAGAGGTTGCGAAAGGCTCCGTCCTCAAGTAACACGGGTAGCCGTTTAAACGGTCCATACTTACACCAATACTGGCTGAAAGTAGGTGCAACTAGTTGTACGAACTCGGGACAATCTTTGTGAGATATTTCGGTACCTAATAGCTCCGCTTAATTTTGAATATTGTTTTGTCATTGAATTAAAATTGAAAAGATAAGCGGCCGAACCCTGGCGTGCCTTCATCTGTGTTGAGTGGGTGAATCTGAAAATTTGACTTGTGTTTGCTTTGTGTATGCGTTCTCGTGAAGACTCTCTTCTTAGTCTTAGGGTCATTATCTTTAGCAATCCTCCTCCTTCAGGGTCCAGTCAATCCCAGACTAACCCTTCATTTCACTCCTTTACTAAGGAAACTTTTTATCCTTAGCAATTCTTTACTTAATTTCGACACCTAATTCTGAACTCTTTTGCTCTGAAGGTAAGTCACAATGCCTTCAAAGAAGAACCCTGGTGACGATGAAAATGACAATGACGCCATTTAAGCACTCTTGGCTAGGATAACTGTTGCGGAACAACACAATGAACTGATTAGGGTACAGATCACAGTAATGCAACGCGGCGAGGCGACTATAGAAGACACGTACCTCCCTGAATTGGATGATGACTATAACTGGATGAGGTCGGTACCCCCTAAGGATGCGTTCAAACACAACCGCATTTTCTTGCACTGTTGCCGAAGTTCGGAGGGAATAATCAGGAACAACTGTATATCTTCCTCCGTGATTTCGAGTTAGTCTGTGCTAACCTATGCTACCCTAGGGTTAGACAAGACTACATAAGGTTGAGAGCTGTCCCCTTCGTCTTGACTGATAAGGTGGCTTACTGGCTGAAAAACGTAGGGGAAGTAGTCACTACATGAGCCACATTCAAGACTCTGTTTTTAAAGAAATTCTACCCAGTTAGTAGAATCAATCAGATGAGGATCAAGCTCACGAGCTTTACCCAACACCTGAGAGAACCATTCCATGAAACCTGGGAAAGATTCACAGACTTAATCGAGAAATGTCCAAGACACGGGATAAGTAAAATGATGCTGGTGCAAAGTCTTGTTAGCGGGATGAACCCTGAGACTCAAGGGTTAGTAAGTGCATCCTGCGAAGAAAGCTACATGGGGCGCCACGAGGACACTGAAGGAAATGGAGAAATCCTCAAGCGCATCACGGAAGCGTGATCGCCGTATCGAATACGACGAAGAACGACTAGTCGTACTAGTTGTTCGGAGCAGCGGAATTTTAAATTTTTAAACCGATGAAACCACATGATCCGAGAACCATTCTCAAATCGTTTCATCTATAACCACATCAAGTATAATGCAATACCTCTTGAAGCGTGGTTGATCGAGTCTCTACGAGAAGAGACCTCCTGTCTCAAGTCCGATCGTCGGAGTAACGGCTTGCGAGCGCGGAGATGAGTCGCGGTGTCCTCGCAATCCAAGTTGATCCAAGCGCGGTTGCTCCTGATCTCGTCGCACGAGATCAAACGTCTCCTTCGTGAGTGAAGCACTCCAAGAAGACAAAGAACCGCAGAGAGTCGAAGCGGCAGCACGATGGCGCGGGCGTCGACGTTTCTCTCCACCAAGGTGGACGGCCACCAAGAAGAGAGGGAGAGAAGGGCTGTCGTGTATATGAGAAAGAGAGAGAGAGTTTGTGCTACAATCGCATGTGTAAAGAGAGAGCCAAGTATGCCTCTCTATTTATAGGGTTTTGGGATCCATGGATCTCAATCCATGGGACACATAGAATCAATGGATGAGATTGATTTATGTTCATCCAATGGCTAAGATTGTTGTTGTCAAAAGCAACAAATTTAGGTCAAAATATATTTGATAAAATCAAATATAATTCATTCCTAAATCAACCCAACAAATAAGGAGAGAAGACACATGGAGATTTCATCTCCATGTGCCTTCCATGTAGGCGCACACCCACTCCAATTAGGAGTGGTGTGCCGTCCATGGATTGCATGGAGATTGTAATCTCCATGAGATTGCAAATCTCCATGTAATCTCTCTTATTTATTTGCAACAAAATTATTTGGGTTTTATTTCTCAAAAAATAATTCACAATTATCTTTGAGAATATTGCAATCTTGCCATGGAAAAAATTGTGAATCATATTCACAACCCAAAACAACATGTAATTCATATTGTTAATTAATTACACAATGTGTATCCAATATACATCATAATTAATCAACACATATTAACTCTCTCTAATACATTATAAATCACATTTATAATATATCATGAATAATTGGATATCTCTATCCACATTATTCTTATCCAAACTAATTAAATCACATTTAATCATATTGGATAATTTCTCATACATCATGATAATTAAAACACTTTTAATTATCAAATTCTCTTTGCTTAGATCTTATGGAATTGTTCTTAAACCATTTAAGAACAATGCTATTTCTCCTCAGATACTTGGAGATAAGGACAGGGCGATTGTATTGTTCCACGTATAGTGACTTGGATGTTGAGATCATATCTCAAATCCAGATCCTATGGACCTCCCACTGATGCTTGATCAAATCAAGACCGTAGACTTAATCTTCTCATTGCATCTGAATCTCATTCAGATCAATGTCCAATTCATGGACTAAGATTAGGTCACTTCTCTAATGAGAGGAGTCACTAAAATCCAATCCTGTTTCATCACTCCCTCGGAATGGAAGCGTCATGGTTATACAATCGTATATGATCAAATCACCCTTCAGGTATTCCCAATACCTGCACATCCTACATACTGGAAGACTCATGATCATCCTGAAGATAAAGATCACTTTTACACTGTCATCTTCAGGGTTAGATCATTAAGTTTCTCAATCTTGGTCATCGGGATTTGGTATAGATCATATGCTTTCACAAAGCATATATCTTACCTTCAAATTCATGTCATGCTTCCAAAGCACGACGACCATGCATGGAATTTGTTCAGTCCCAATACCTCATGAGTGAGCTCATGTCTCCCGGTTCACAAGTGAACCTGTATGATCCCTTTGAGAGATCGCATTACTCATATGTCCTTACATGTACACCAGCTCGCCGGTATATAGACCTTGATTAGGTCATCAACCTATTGGTCTGCCAAATGTACATACTCAGACATATAGCAATACATCTGTCTCTAGTCAGAGGATGCATGCCTAAGTTGTGACAGTATTCAACGTAGGTCTTTGGTTATCTCGATCTCGTCAAGTCAACCCATTGACTTGACTAACCTGACACCTCTGAATCACTATTCCCATGCAGAGGACCTGCATCAAGAGGTCAGTCAGATATCAGTCATATGAGATAGGATTGCCATCTCCTACCCAGACTGGAGATCATCACTTAATGATCATTCGATGATGCTTGATGAGTCCTCTATCTAACTCCTTAGATATTCATTCAAGCATCAGCCTCTATGATTCATCCAATGAATCAACAGCTGTATGATCATCAAGTTGGCCATGGTACATAACCCTTATTGTACAGAGGGACCCTATAGTGCATTCATTCATTAATCTCAGAAAGGGGAGTGAAAAATAATCAATAATTTTCATTGATAATTTATTCATTACAATAACATTTATTGTAGAAATGGTTCGCCCGGGGCTCACATTGCTAACAATCTCCCACTAGCCCTCAGAACCATTCAGGTACAATCTTTAAACCCATACTCATTACATGCTGGTCAAAAACCTTCTGTGTCAGAGGTTTGGTAAGAGGATCAGCAACGTTGTCGGCAGAGGCCACCTTGGTGATGATGATGTCACCACGCTTTTGTATCTCCCGAATGATGTGGTATTTCCTTTCCACGTGCTTGCTCTTTTGATGCCATCTGGGTTCCTTTGCCTAGGCAATGGCTCCCGTGTTATCACAGAGTAACAGGATGGGAGTATCAGAGGAAACTACGCCAAGCTCCAGCATGAACTTGCGCAACCACACCGCCTCCTTTGCAGCATCTGATGCGGCAATGTATTCGGCTTCTGTTGTTGAATCTGCAGTAGTGTCCTGCTTCTTGCTTCTCCAGCTCACAGCACCACCATTCAACAAGAACACGAACCCCGATGTCGACTTTCGATCATCTACATCCGATTGGAAGTCAGAATCTGTATATCCCAAGACTTGGAGATCACCATCTCCATAGACCAAGATGTAATCTTGCGTCCGTCTTAGATATTTGAATATGTTCTTTACTGCATTCCAGTGTTGTTCTCCATAGCAGGATTGGTAACGACTTACCACTCCCACTGCATGGCAGATATCTGGCCTAGTGCACATCATGGCATACATTAAGCTTCCTACGGCTGATGCATAAGGACATCCAGCCATGGCCTTCTTTTCCTCAACAGTTTGAGGAGCCATTCCTTTAGACAGGTGGATACCATGTCTTAAGGGTAGGAATCCTTTCTTAGAACTATCCATACGAAATCGTTCAAGAATCTTCTTAATGTATCCATGTTGTGACAATCCCAAAATCCTCTTTTCTCGGTTTCTGAACAGCTTCAGGCCTAAGATGTAAGAGGCTTCTCCAAGATCTTTCATCTCAAAGGTATGGGACAGCCAAATCTTTACACTGGTCATCATCCCTGTATCATTCCCAATGATAAGGATGTCATCTACATAAAGCACGATGAACACAACGGCGCTCCCACTAAGCTTCTTGTATACACAAGGTTCATCAGGATTTTGCACAAAATCATAACTCTTTATGGTTTCGTCAAATCTGATGTTCCAACTACGAGAAGCTTGCTTGAGCCCATAGATGGATTTCTTCAGCTTGCATACTTTACCATCCTCAGTCATGAAGCCTTGGGGTTGCTCCATGTAGATATCCTCCTCGAGGTATCCATTGAGGAAAGCCGTCTTGACGTCCATCTGCCAGATGTCGTAGTCAGGATATGCAGCTATAGCTAGCAATGTCCGGATGGATTTAAGCATAGCCACAGGAGAGAATGTCTCATCGTAGTCGATGCCTTCTCTCTGTGTGTAGCCCTTGGCTACGAGCCGTGCCTTGAAAGTCTCTACTTTCCCATCAGGTCCCCTTTTTCTCTTGAAGATCCATTTACACCCAATGGGTTTTACCCCTTTAGGTGGATCCTCTAGGGTCCATACACCATTCTTATGCATGGAGTCAATTTCTGACTTCATTGCTAGCATCCATCTATCCATGTCTTGATCCGCGAGTGCTTCATCAAATGAAGTAGGATCAATGTCAGTTTCACCTGACACATGGAATCCATACCTTTCAGGTGGTGCAACCACCCTCGAACTCCTTCGAAGAGGTATGGGTGTTTCATCTTTATTTACTTCTTCAGTTTCTGGTCTGGGGAGCTCAAAATCCTCTTGGGATTCAATGAGCTCCTCTACTTCACTTTTATCTTGACCTTTAAGGAAATCATCCTCCAGAAACTTTACATCTCTAGAGACAAAAACCTTTTGGGTCTCAGGGTCATAAAGCTGGTATCCAATACCATCTTTAACATACCCAATGAAGTAACACTCACGAGTGCGAGATTCCAGCTTACTTGCGTCCACGTTCTTCGCATGGACCAAGCAACCCCAAACCCTTAAGTGATTGACACTAGGTTTGGTTCCATACCATAGCTCATGAGGAGTCTTAGGTACAGATTTGCTAGGAATCTTATTCAGGATATATATTGAAGTCTCTACTGCATATCCCCAGAAACTAAGAGGTAAATGTGCTTTGCTCATCATTGAACGGACCATGTCCATGATGGTCCTGTTGCGTCTTTCAGCAACACCATTAAGTTGGGGAGTTCCAGGAGGAGTGAGATTTGAAACAATTCCATTCTCCTTAAGGTATTCCTTCAATTCATCTGATAGGTACTCGCCACCTCGATCAGATCGAATTCGTTTAATCTTCCTATCGGTTTGGTTCTCAACCAAAGCCTTGAATTCTTTGAACTTTTCAAAGGTTTCTGACTTGTGACGTAATAGGAAGATAAACCCGTATCGCGAATGGTCATCGATAAACGTCAAATAATATCGGTACCCATTTCGAGTCGCGGTACTGAAGGGACCACATACATCGGTATGTATTAGGTCAATAATACCTTCGCATCTTGTAACCTTGTTACGGAAAGGCATCCTAGTCATTTTACCTCGAATGCAATGTTCGCAGGTAGGCAAAGATTGGACCTGTAGGAAATCTAAAGGTCCATCCTTTATCAATCTGTTGATCCTATCAACAGACAAATGACCAAGCCTTTGATGTCAAATCATATTTGAATGATTTTTATTCTCCCTGGATCTCTTAGGGTTTTTATTAGTGGTTGTAACATTCATGACATTCTCATTAATGCACAATTCATAGAGTCCTCCAGAAGTTAAAACACCTTCTGCAATATATTTATCATAATGATTTATGACTAATTTATTACAGAACAGGAACGAATATCCACTTCTAACTAGCTTAGATACAGATATCAGATTCCTTCTAACTTCAGGTACATAAAGACACTCTTTAAGTACTAGGACTCTTCCACTAGATAATGATAGTTTGCATGTCCCGACGGCGACTGCTGCAACACTTGCATCAGATCCCATCTGGATGACTATCTCCCCTTCCTCAAGACTTCTAGTTTTCTGAAACAAATGCAACAAATTGCATACATGAACAAAAGCACCAGAATCTACAACCCAACTTCCTTCTCGTCCGACGAGAAAGCTAGTTTCAATGATGAAAGTAGATTTTATACCTGCTGGAGCTTTACCTTTGTCTGAGGACTTCAGGTAATCTGGGCAGTTACGCTTCCAGTGCCGCGGCTTCTTGCAGTGGTGACAGACGTCGGTTTTCTTCGACGCCATGAGAGTGGATGCATTGGAAGAAGAGGCAACACTTTGTCCCTTCTTCTTTCTCTTCTGGGCCGGGCCCTTCCGAGAACCATGCTTCCGACCGTGCTTCCGTTTGACCTGTGCAACCATTGCACTGCCACTGGGACCATCCTTCTTCATTACGTCCTCTGCGGACTTCAATGCAGCAAGGAGAGCAGCACTTGTCAATTCCAACTTGTTCATGTGGAATGACACTACAAAGTTATTAAAAGACTTGGGCAATGACAGCAGAATGAAATCAGCTTGCATGTCTGCATCCATCGATGCCCCAAGAGTCTCCAGCTCCGACAGGTACCCAAACATTTTGAGTACATGTTCACGGACCGAAGTCCCTTCCTGCATTCTACAACGAATGAGGTCTTTCATAACATTGTACCGCTGAGTGCGGTTAATGTCACCAAACATATCCTTAATATTCTGCATTATTTCCTGACAGGTATTCATCTCCACATGTTGCTTCTGCAGCACATTGGAGAGAGAACCTAGGATATAGCACATAGCCAAGACATGATCTTCATCATACTTGTCATTAAATGCTTTTTCTTCCTTGGACTTAGGGTTCTCATGCTTGACCTCGGATAGCACATAACTTATGCGCTCAGCAGAGAGAACAAGCTCCAAATTTTGGATCCAATCCGAATAATTTGGACCGGTCAATTGGTTGACCTCAAGAAGCCTACTAAGTGGGTTCAAAGACTTCATTTTCTGAAATTAAGAATGCACTATATTAGAATATAAAAATTATATATTCAAATTTATAATATTTGATTAAGGCATTTTAAATCAAATTGTTCTTGCTATGTCAACCTTGAAAGTTTATTCCCTCATTCACTTTCAAAGTAAGAGATATACTTACCAATATATCTCAAGCAAGAACTGGGATCTCCTCCTTATCTTTGTCATATCCCAATAATATGAGAACCTATGACTCCAATAAAGAGAAGCGGGAACACATTCCGCATTGCAAGTCCAACATGCATTTCCCAATTCGGTCTTTAATACCCGGGCCCACCACCCCTAAGGCGATGTTGACCCGTTATTAATTGAACCAACCGTCAACTGGAATACAACTCGCTATGCGCAATCCAATATCGCCCCAATAATATGAGGACCCGATATTGGGGTCACTACGCATACGTCCTTACTCTTTCAAGAAGCGACGAGCCCGATCCAAACGGATCGTATGCAGGAGCTGTCACTTCGTACAGGCGTCTCCTTCATACGATGTCTGGCAACGGAACTCTTCGCCTTGACGGGAGACCATGGATGTCACTTATGTGATCCTCCATATCATATTCAAATTTTAATTAATTATTATGAATCACATTCACATAATTAATTCTTCCAAGGGAATTAATAACTCTAATCATATTAGAGTATTTCAATTGGACATAATCAATTTAATCATATTAAATTAATTATCAATCCAATTCAATCAATCAAACTTGATTATTTTACTTGAATACATATATGGTAATATCTCAAAATACGTATTAATTCGAATTTTAATAATTAGAAAAATACATCTTAATCCCTCGAACATTATCCCGGCCCTACCCGCTGTCATGGCCAGTACCGACGAGAGTGGGACGGACCACATACGTTGCAACCTGCAACCCCAATGCTCTCCGACTAGGCACCATATCCGCCTCGGGAAAGGATAAAGCCAAATTGATTAATTTGTACTTGAGATGATCATCGGTTTTTCAACCGAAATTGTACCATATAGTAATAATCAAAACATTTTTGATTATAAGGAAATTTGCTAGACAAATTCCCAAATCCTATTCAAGCATCAAGTTTGAAGATTATTGTTTCCAATTTATGATTTAGATCACATCTTAATCAATTAATTGGTTGGGGCCATGTCAATTAGGCAAATAATCATGTCTCAATATTTCACAAATATTATTCAAGATTATTTCACGAAATTAACAATTAATTTCACTAATTGACAATCACTTGGTTCTAGATTAGGAATGCAATTTCAGTAATGACCCCTATTCACTAAAATTGGCATATCTCAATCAATTTAAATCCAAATTAAGCAAACTCAATTTTCATAGATTGCTAACTTGATTTACAACAGAACCTAAGTGGATTTGCATGCATTTCGAGGCAGATGATAACAGTAATTAACTCTTTAATCATGTTAAAATCTATTGTTCCCACAACAGTGCATACATGTCCATTAAAACAACCATAATTAGAGCATACGAAATCCGATTTACGCAAACTCAGTTCCTATGGTTTACTTATTTAATGGGGAACAAAATCCAAGTATTAAATTCGTGTTTAAACAATTTAAACAGTACCGAATTTATTTACTAAACAGATCTGCGAAATCAAATGCGATGAAAACTTTCGCGACCTAAACGAACCCAAGTCGTCCTCGGTTTTTCGAATCATATTCGAAACCGTCGACCTAAGGCTCTGATACCACTTGAAGGAAATGGAGAAATCCTCAAGCGCATCACGGAAGCGTGATCGTCGTATTGAATACGACGAAGAACGACTAGTCGTACTAGTTGTTCGGAGCAGCGGAATTTTAAATTTTTAAACCGATGAAACCACATGATCCGAGAACCATTCTCAAATCGTTTCATCTATAACCACATCAAGTATAATGCAATACCTCTTGAAGCGTGGTTGATCGAGTCTCTACGAGAAGAGACCTCCTGTCTCAAGTCCGATCGTCGGAGTAACGGCTTGCGAGCTTGGAGATGAGTCGCGGTGTCCTCGCAATCCAAGTTGATCCAAGCGCGGTTGCTCCTGATCTCGTCGCACGAGATCAAACGTCTCCTTCGTGAGTGAAGCACTCCAAGAAGACAAAGAACCGCAGAGAGTCGAAGCGGCAACACGATGGCGCGGGCGTCGACGTTTCTCTCCACCAAGGTGGACGGCCACCAAGAAGAGAGGGAGAGAAGGGCTGTCGTGTATATGAGAAAGAGAGAGAGAGTTTGTGCTACAATCGCATGTGTAAAGAGAGAGCCAAGTATGCCTCTCTATTTATAGGGTTTTGGGATCCATGGATCTCAATCCATGGGACACATAGAATCAATGGATGAGATTGATTTATGTTCATCCAATGGCTAAGATTGTTGTTGTCAAAAGCAACAAATTTAGGTCAAAATATATTTGAAAAAATCAAATATAATTCATTCCTAAATCAACCCAACAAATAAGGAGAGAAGACACATGGAGATTTCATCTCCATGTGCCTTCCATGTAGGCGCACACCCACTCCAATTAGGAGTGGTGTGCCGTCCATGGATTGCATGGAGATTGTAATCTCCACGAGATTGCAAATCTCCATGTAATCTCTCTTATTTATTTGCAACAAAATTATTTGGGTTTTATTTCTCAAAAAATAATTCATAATTATCTTTGAGAATATTGCAATCTTGCCATGGAAAAAATTGTGAATCATATTCACAACCCAAAACAACATGTAATTCATATTGTTAATTAATTACACAATGTGTATCCAATACACATCATAATTAATCAACACATATTAAATCTCTCTAATACATTATAAATCACATTTATAATATATCATGAATAATTGGATATCTCTATCCACATTATTCTTATCCAAACTAATTAAATCACATTTAATCATATTGGATAATTTCTCATACATCATGATAATTAAAACACTTTTAATTATTAAATTCTCTTTGCTTAGATCTTATGGAATTGTTCTTAAACCATTTAAGAACAATGCTATTTCTCCTCAGATACTTGGAGATAAGGACAGGGCAATTGTATTGTTCCACGTATAGTGACTTGGATGTTGAGATCATATCTCAAATCCAGATCCTATGGACCTCCCACTGATGCTTGATCAAATCAAGACCGTAGACTTAATCTTCTCATTGCATCTGAATCTCATTCAGATCAATGTCCAATTCATGGACTAAGATTAGGTCACTTCTCTAATGAGAGGAGTCACTAAAATCCAATCCTGTTTCATCACTCCCTCGGAATGGAAGCGTCATGGTTATACAATCGTATATGATCAAATCACCCTTCAGGTATTCCCAATACCTGCACATCCTACATACTGGAAGACTCATGATCATCCTGAAGATAAAGATCACTTTTACACTGTCATCTTCAGGGTTAGATCATTAAGTTTCTCAATCTTGGTCATCGGGATTTGGTATAGATCATATGCTTTCACAAAGCATATATCTTACCTTCAAATTCATGTCATGCTTCCAAAGCACGACGACCATGCATGGAATTTGTTCAATCCCAATACCTCATGAGTGAGCTCATGTCTCCCGGTTCACAAGTGAACCTGTATGATCCCTTTGAGAGATCGCATTACTCATATGTCCTTACATGTACACCAGCTCGCCGGTATATAGACCTTGATTAGGTCATCAACCTATTGGTCTGCCAAATGTACATACTCAGACATATAGCAATACATCTGTCTCTAGTCAGAGGATGCATGCCTAAGTTGTGACAGTATTCAACGTAGGTCTTTGGTTATCTCGATCTCGTCAAGTCAACCCATTGACTTGACTAACCTGACACCTCTGAATCACTATTCCCATGCAGAGGACCTGCATCAAGAGGTCAGTCAGATATCAGTCATATGAGATAGGATTGCCATCTCCTACCCAGACTGGAGATCATCACTTAATGATCATTCGATGATGCTTGATGAGTCCTCTATCTAACTCCTTAGATATTCATTCAAGCATCAGCCTCTATGATTCATCCAATGAATCAACAGCTGTATGATCATCAAGTTGGCCATGGTACATAACCCTTATTGTACAGAGGGACCCTATAGTGCATTCATTCATTAATCTCAGAAAGGGGAGTGAAAAATAATCAATAATTTTCATTGATAATTTATTCATTACAATAACATTTATTGTAGAAATGGTTCGCCCGGGGCTCACATTGCTAACAGACACCGTCTAAAAGGTATTCGAGAGACTGGCTGAATCTAGTCGTGCACAAACCACTAGTTGGGCTTACATAGCCGGCTCCAAAAAGATGGTGAATAATCTGATAACTGATCAAAGTGCCGATATGGGAATAATATATGGTAAGATAACTATGGTTGAATAGATTTATAAAAAGGTGGATGAACTCCATAAATCATCTGATATGGAGAATTTGGCTAAATTGCCTAAGCAAATGGAGGAATTGGTTGACAGGGTATCTAAGATTCAGATACCTGCCCTGACTTCACCCCCTGCCCTCCCGCACCAAATTCACTACATTCAAGGTCCTGGGGTAGGGCAACAGAGACATTGGAGTGGAGACCAAGTCTTGTCCCGTCAAATTGAAGAAATCCCCACTCAAGCTATCTACGAGGAACCTCCACAAGTCATGGAGATAAACGGAGTTTGGTATAACTTGGAGCCTGTCAATCGAAACTCTACTCCGAAACCTCATCCACCACAAGCCCGACCCACTTACTAGCCTCAACCACAACAACAACAATAGTACCGCACGGTTTATCAGAACCCACAACCACAGAAGAATCAACACCAAGGCCAGCAGAGCCAGGTCAGATAATATCAGCAGCCACAGGCCAGGAAGGGCCAGGGGTCCTCCTCCTCCTCTTCTTTAATCTCTCCAGAACTCCAACGAGTGCTGGACGAATTTCATGACATGAGAGTCGACATAAATCGACTCTCTCGATGGAGAGATGAGGTGACCATACCCCAGACCGTGATTCCCGCTCAAGTCCAAGTTAACCCAAACAACCTCAGACATAATCAGGTATTCTATGAGTATTCTGTACCTGAACACGAGATCTTTTCAAATAATAACGCTTATTATATTTCTCTTAGGAGCGGAAGGACCGTAACCATGCTTCATTGAGCAAAGGAACACGGTGACATAGTAGCCCCAGTGTCCACAAATTCACATAATCCTGGGGGAATTGAGGAAGGAAGACAAGAGGAGAAAGAAGAAGACCCACCCACACCACCCATCATACACTGCACAACTAGAGATAATGGAGAGTTATATTCTGAGTCTGACGAAGACACGCCACCAAGACATCCGCAACAACTGACCACCAATTTCCCTGCTTTTAGTCCGAGTCTTGTAAACAATTTTTCATTCAATAAAAATGATTTTGTTGATCACAACAACTCCATCCCTTTCCCCCATGCTCTTACGGCAGGAAAGAAGAAAAACATAAAAAACCAAAAAAATGATGACGAGATGGCCCGCATCTGTAAAGAAAATATTAAGGACACTCTGTCCCTAGACGAGATGATAGAAAGAGACTCGGCTTTTCGAAAGTACCTTAAGGTGAGATGCACACCAACAAGGGCCAGCAAACAGACTCCTAGCCGAACAAAGAAACACATACTCTCTTTTGCCACATCTCGTCTTATAAAAAATGAGCTGTTAAGGAAGAAAATTGACATGGGTGCTCACTTTGTCACTAGCCAAAACAAAGAAATCAAGTTTGCAAGACCATTGTTAGACAATGGCTCATCCATCAATCTCATGCCCACAACCTTATTTATGCATCTGAATCTAGGTCCTCTTAAGAAATCTACAGCTGTAATTCAATTCGCGGATACATCAACTAAAAGACCTAGGGGAGAGATTCGAAATGTTGTCATCAACATAGAGGGACAAAATTACCTAGTAGATTTCACAATACTTGACATGGATGTCCCTAGACATTGGAAAGACTCCCAAATGATACTAGGGCGACCCTTCCTTAGGACCAAAAGAGCTATATTCGATTACACATAGGGGTGAATCCAGTTTGGAAAAGTGGAACTTAAAATGAAGAAAACTAGGTTTCAAAACCTTACACTGAGTTGAGCACCGAATCAGAAAAATCAGAAACTGAGATAGAATATACAGATCAACAGTTGGGCCCTGAAGACAAAACCCAACCGCTATGATAGAATCAACCTCATCTGGAGAGAATATTGTTGATGATTTAGTCTGCCAGCTCATTCATGCATCTACCTATACTCTAGGAGACTCATAGGCCCCTATGGACCTGTCAGTCCATTCTCCTTATGGACAATCCCAAAGTAAGGTACACAGATCGGACGCGGTGCTTGCCACACCACATTCCATCATTAATGATCCGATCCCAGAAACACTCACGATGGTGGCCGATATTGATACACTGCAGGCATCCACATCACAACAAGAAGCACCACTGAGGGCACCAGATTCGAGCAACAATATAGACCTACCTAAACTCAAACCATTGCCCCCTACGCTTAAGTATGCCTTCCTTGCAGGAGATAAGGGACAATTTCCGGTCATCATCAGTTCACATCTGACCGAAGAGCAGGAGATCCGCATGCTTAATGTTTTGGAGAAAAATCGCAAGGCTAGACTATAGGCTGGAGATTGTCTGATCTTTCAGGGATAAACCCAGCCCTATGCTCACACCATATCTACCTGGAGGATAATGCTAAACCCTCCCGTGAATGCCAACGTAGATTGAATCCAAACTTACGGGAAGTGGTTAAGATTGAGATCGAAAAATGGTGTAAGGTTGGTTTCATATATCCCACCTCAGACTCCAAGTGGGTGTCTCCTTTGCATGTTGTTCCGAAAAAATCGACACTTCAGATTATCACCAATGAGGAGCGAGAAGAGATCACGACACGGGTACCCACGTCGTGGCGTGTCTGTGTGGATTACAGGCGCCTGAATGCCGCAACGAAGAAGGATCACTTTCCGCTGCCTTTTATTGATTAAATCCTGGAGAGATTGGCAGGGAGAGAATACTTCTATTTCTTAGACGGGTACTCGGGCTACAATTAGGTAGCCATCACCCCCGAGGACCATGAAAAGACTACTTTTACATGTCCTTTGGGCACATATGCAATCAAGCATATGCCTTTTGGGCTTTGCAACGCCCTCGGCAACTTTCAGCGATGCACGATTGTAATTTTTGCCGACATGGTTGGAGATTTCCTGGAGGTCTTCATGGATGACTTCTCGGTCCATGGTGATTCATTCGATGATTGTCTAGTGCACCTAGATCGAGTCCTCCAAAAGTATAGGGAAGTGAATCTGGTGCTGTCTTGGGAGAAAATCCATTTCATGGTAAAAGAGGGCATTGTATTGGGGCATGTCATCTCCAAGAAGGGAATGGAGGTTGACCCTATCAAAGTTGATGTGATCAAGAAACTCGAGCCACCTACCAATGTGAAACAAGTACGGTCTTTTCTGAGGCATGTCGGATTTTACAGGAGATTTATTAAGGATTTTTTAAAAAATTGCCCGGTCGCTTACTGACCTCCTAAGGAAAGACACTGAGTTCCAGATAGATCATAAGTGTGTTGAAGCCTTTGAACTACTCAAAAGGAGGATCATTGAGACTCCCGTCCTACGAGCTCCCGACTGGTCTCTTCCCTTCGAGATCATGACAGACGCATCCGATTTCGCAGTAGGGGCAATGCTAGGACAATGAAAATATGGTATCCCGTATGCTATTCACTAAGCAAGCAAAGTTTTAGACCCTGCTTAGAAAAATTACTCTATGACCGAAAAGGAAATGCTTGCTGTAGTTTTTGCCTTGGAAAAATTTTGATATATACTTCTAGGATCGAGGGTGACAGTTTACACAGATCATCTTGTCATTCGATACTTTATGGCCAAAAAAGACACAAAAGCACGACTCCTTAGGTGGTACTATTGCTTCAGGAATTTGATTTGGAGATTAAAGATAAAACATGGCATTAAGAATGTCGTGGCTGATCATTTATCACGGATCGAACATAATAGAATCCCTGAATCTGAATCCATCCGTGAAACATTCCCAGACGAGTCAAAATCTGCTATTGACTCACTCCCATGGTATGCCAACACGGTGAATTATCTTGTTATCAAGAAAGTTCCTCAGGGTTGGCCCAGGAATAAAATCGATCGACTCATATCTGAAGAGAGACACTACCATTGGGAGGATCCGTTCTTTTTCTTTGAAGGACCGGATTGCATATGGAGAAGATGTATTCCTCAAGAGGAATACCAAAGTATCTTCAATCTGTGCCACACCCTGGAGGCGGGCAGACATCACTCTGGGAAGAGGACCGCTGAGAAGATACTGTAATGTGGATTTTACCGGCCGGACTTTTTTAAAGATGCTTACAATATTGTCAGGTCGTGCCCCGTCTGTCAAAGAATGGGAGGGACCATTGGTTCCAAAGATGGCATGTCTATGCAACCAGTGATCACCTGTGATGTATTCGATGCATGGGGCATTGACTTTATAGGCCCATTGCCTAATAGTCAAGGATTTGAATATATTCTTCTCATGATAGATTATTTATCTAGGTGGGTGGAGGCTATCCTTACTCGAGCAGTAGACAACAAAACTATTTGCAAGTTTTTGAAAGATCATATTATTTTGAGGTTTGGAATCCCAAAGGTATTATTAATATCTGATGGGGGTAGCCATTTTATCAATCGGGAGGTGAGGAAGTTGACCAAGGAATAGGGCATCGAGCACCGTGTCGCTAGTCCTTACCATCCACAATCCAATGGCATGGCTAAGGTGTCAAATAGGGAGGTTAAAGGAATTTTACAAAAGCTCGTCTGCCCTGACAGGAAGAACTGGTCCCAACTACTGGACCAGGTTCTATGGGCTTACCAGACAACTTATAAGAACCCGTTGGGCACCTTTTCATTTCGAATGGTATATGGAAAGCCGTGCCATTTGCCTGCAGAACTCGTGCATAAATCAGAATGGGCAATCAAAAAGATTAATTGGAACTGTCACCAAGGAAAGAAGAACCGAGAGATGGATTTGAATGAACTATCTAAAATCTGAAATCGTGCTTACGAAAACAGCGTCATTTACATGGACAAATTAAATAAATTGCATGACAAAAACATTCAAACAAAGACCTTTGTCCCAAGGCAGAAAGTTTAGTTATTTAATGGAAAATTGAAAATTTTCCAAGGTAAATTGAAATCAAAATGGACGGGGTCCTTCATCGTAAGAGAGTTACACAATAACGGAAGTGTTGAGATCTCAGAGACCGTAGATAGCACGCAAACATCTATTGTCAACGGTCAGCTAATTAAATACTTTGTCGAATACAACGAGCAGTTGGTGTAAGTAGAACAAATCCCATTCACTCAAGGCATAGCTTTTGACTAAATATTTGAAATGCTCAAATAAACCACCCCGACGAATCCAATACTCTCATGTATATCCATCAACCCGCTCTCGGTCCCCCAATTCTTAGTATAAGGGGACGATATCATTGTGTATACATCACTTCTATTCTTTCCGTTCACCATCGACTGCCTCATTTCATCCTTTTCTTCCATGCTTAGTCCTTCAAAAGTCTAAGTATAGGGGGGCATGTCGACTTCTGTTTTTCTTTTTTATTCATCTATATTTAGTACGAGTTATGTCTACATTTTACTTTATGCCATGAGGACATTGCACACGCTAAGTATAGGGGGTGTGTTTGTATATATTATATATACTTTATCCATAGCTTGTACTTTAATCATTTTTATCTAACATCGGAGATGGGTACAAGTAGTGTTTATAGTACCTGTTTTTCAAAAAAAACAAAAAAATCTTTTTGCATAAAAAAATTACTCATGGTCTTGTATTTCATCAAGCATCTCATGCATTCCTTGGTTGATGTATTCCTGACACAATCACTATCACTCAAGGCTTGAGGATTTTGAGGACACTGATTTCTGTGATCTTGAGATTATGAGTTAGCCAGCCTTAGTCATTAGGGTTTTTGAACTTAATAATCCACACTTCCCTAGTTTGAAATATTTGAGCGCTATATTGCACTCTTCATCTCTACCTTCAAAAAGAATATGATCAGCACATTCACTTTCACAACTGCATGATTGATGAAATGAGTTGAGATATCACTTGAGGAACTAAGACTAGAGATTTGAGTTTAGATCCGATCTAATAATGCTTGAGGATAGGATAAAGTTAATAAAGGCTTCAGAAAATCTGAGTGTCAACAAAATCCTAGCCAGTATGTGAACAAGTTCATATTTTATCTTGTTGATATTGACCTATGTGTCAGGGTGTGATGAAACCTAATGAAAATTGTGGATCAGTGTGCGTCAACTTTTGGTAAAAGCAGTGGAGCTATCCAACAAAAGAAAAGAAAAAGAAATGTCAAAGAGAAGCTCTATCATCTAAAGTCAAATTACAAATGAGCTTCCACCAATGGAGAGCGCTCTCAAACATTTTCAAAGTGTCCACTTGGACCAAGCGCTAATTAGGACCAAGGAGTCGGACTGACACCAAAAAAGAGCTCTGCATCATAAATGCTACAAGTCTGGGTGTCGAAGGTATCTTAGATACTCAAAAGAGACACACCCGGTGTACTCCCAGAAAAACAAGTGCAGACGACTCCAACTCTCTTGACGGACACATTGATGAACAATCTAAAAATTTACATGTGTTGAGTAAAAAGGCACTCGATAGGTACCTTGTTCCAATGCGAGGGAGAGAAAATTAGACACAATCCTATGCCCTCCATCATCTCGTCGTCCATCTACACTTTCAAGTCTGAGATACTAATGAGACGGTTGACTGAAGCAAGAATAAGACTTATTCCCTAATGTTGAGGATTAGGTCTAGAGGAACGTCTCTTGGATTGGAACTTTGGGTGATGTCTCAACTTGACTCTCATGAATGCAGTACACTAAAAATCATATCCTTATGTTATATGTACAAACCGAGAGTTTGAAAATAAGAAAAGTTGGATTCCTTCTGGTTAAAGCATGGTTGAGCCCAGAATTTTAGGAACACTCAAATTAAGGGTCTTCTATGAACTGAGCCTTGAAAATTCACATGCACAGTCAGGGACATATTCAACTAAGTCATTCATTCATTGATGCTCGGGGACGAGCATGGTTTAAGTATAGGGGTATGATGAATCTCGTATTCATCATACTAAAATTGGTCAATTAGACTCTGTTCCCCAAAATTCACATGCATTTAATCATTAATAGAGCATCATTAGCATATATACATGTGTAAATAGTATTTGCATTTCATCATGCATAATTGCATTAAAAATTACATTTGTAAATTAGCCCAAAAAACTGCTAATTTCTCATTTTTTAACTAATTTATCCTAACTCCTATTGATCCCAAATCACCTCCATTGTGTAGATATTACTAATAAGTTTAAACAAAAAAATAAAAAAAATTACTAACTCAAATAACTGTCAAATAATCCCAACGTTTGATTCACATCTAACGGACTAAAACAAGCATATCTCCCTCATACAATGTCTGATTTTGGTCTACTCACTTTTAAAGTACTCTATTTTCAAATACCTTCAAAATAAGATAATTTTGTAAAATTCGGAGCTCATATGTGAAAGTTGGGTTTTGGGCCTCTTTTGCGCATTTTAACTTTTTGCTATTTTTGACCTGAGTTTTTATGTACATAATTAACCCTTTAGTTTTATTTATTCTTCTTTTGTGTTCTTTGATGAATGTTTTATTAAGGGACATAAATATAGAAATCCATATTAAAACTGAAATCAAAGAAACAGACTGAGTCCAAGTGTCCGTTGTGAGTCTGTACAAAAATTGTGTGTTTCTTACTTCTATTTTATTTTCCTATTTTCTTATTTATTAAAAATCCAAAAAATCATATTAGTGTGTACATAATTTTCTTGTATTTTATAGTATTTTTCTAAATTTTTATCCTCTCTAAAACCACCAAAAAATTACAAAACTCCAAAAAGTTGGTTTTCTATACACATGGAGAACCACCAAAAATACCACTTCACACAGGTGACTTCTTTTGCTCCCGGGTCCTTCATGAAAATTGTAGATCTCATCAAGACAAACAACTTTTGTAAAGGAAATTTTTCTATCCAAGGTCTTCTCTTATTTATTTTTCATTCTTTGTATCTCTTTAATTTTGAAATTTTTTTGGGGCGACATGTGGCAGCCTCTGGGCATGCCACATGTCACCCCACCTCATCCTTCTCTCACCTCACTTTTCTGTGTCACGTGCCCAGAACGTGACCCTCTTCTTTTTCCCAGCTATTACAGGGATGCACCCATGACCCCGCCAGCGGCTCCTCCTCCCCCTCCGCCTTGCACGTGTAACGATCGCTGCCCCACTACCTCACGGCCGTTGCATCCACCCTGGTAACGGCTCTGCCTCCGACCCTATAAAGTCCATACCTCACCATCCTTGGACGCCATCCGCCATTCTCGTGCCGGCTGGTGACAGTAGCCTCACCGGTGTAATCCAGTGGCCGAGCATCACCCTCTGTTATTGCCTCGCGTGACGAGCGACTGATCTTCCTTGTGCCTCGCCCACAACTGAGGAAATCACTTGGAGATTGCCCCTGCGACCTCCCTTCAGGCGAGTTGATATCCCCCCTTCATCTCCTTCTCCCGATCCCTCTCCTTTTTACGTCATTCCCAGCACTACCGCACCTCCAACCCTACAAAGGTCGGATTTTAGCTCCGATACCCAACACCCGAGCGCAGAAACCCGACCACCTTCCTCTGATTTTCTCTAACATCTGCAGGTAAAGATTGCTCAACACCGCGTGGATGCGACACCGTCCTCCACCTCCACGCTTCTTATGTGCCACCACCGTGTACGGCTCCAGCCTCAGCTCCACCACCTTCTGGAAGCGGCAACAGCCCTTCACCTCCCTTGGGCGTGTGTCTCCTAGGAGCCGCCCCGGAAAGAGCCCCGCTCGCCGGCCTCCGCTTGCCTCCGTGCGCTCGGCCAGGCCGCTTCCCCGCCTGGCTGGGGCCACTTTCCAGCCGTCGTTGGATTAGGGCATTATCCCTTGATCCAACGGCTCACGAGCCGCCACGCATTCACCAGCCAAGCCTCGCCCCCGAGCCTCCGCCTCGGTTCCCCCAAACCACATCCTCGTCGTCCAAGCCTTTGGTTCGGGGCTCCGAACCTCAGGCCCGGACCTGAACCACAAGCTCGGCCACCCCCGAGCCTCCGCCTCCCTAACCAAGCCTCCAGGCACACCTGCGAAGCACGTGCGCTTGGGGTAAATTGCACTGAAGCCTCGGATGTTTCAGAAATTACAATTATACCCCCACTGGGGGAAATTGCAGAGGGTCCCTCCCAACTTTGCGAAATTACCGATAAGCCCTCCAGAGACCTTTTTGAAGGAAAAACTTTATTTTAATTACATTTTAGTCTATGAAATTTCATTTCATTATATCTTTTTCATCTGAACTCTGATTTAAGCATATAATATGTCATTTTGAAGCTATTTTCATGCTCTATCATTTAGCATAGCTTGAGAACAAATTTGAGGTTGTCTATTGATAATTATTATTTGAGGATCTTTGTTGACTTGTGCAGGCTGATTTTGACATATCTATGCTTGAAAAATTAATGACATCTTTTGCAAGAATTCGATCAAGGAATATAAGTTGATTAATTCTATGCGATTATTGTTGGTTTTTCCTATAGGATTAATTTTTGCAGGGGCTAAATCAAGGAGATTGACGAGATTTATTAATTACTATTTATAGATTTAAAACTTGCAGGGGATCGATTGAAGAAAAATTGAATTTAGTTCTCGATATTTTATGAGATCAAACTTTATTTACTTGAGGATTAATTTAAAAAGAATTTATCACTTTCTTATTTGAGGATTATTGCATAATTATCATTGATCTATTAATCTACGTGCCTGCAGCCTTGGAATAATTCGAATATCTCTCTTGAATCTGTATATTTTAATCTGTGATGATACTTGAGGATACCGATTAACATCATTTGGAGTAAAAATCTTAATCCCCGATCATGTGCTGAATTCATCTGCTTTGTTTAAATTTTCTTCACATTGCATCTTAAACACATTTTCTCTGTTTATTTATTTACATATGCATTGCATTGCATTTTATTTTCCCAACACAGTTATTACCCAAAGATAAATTAATTATTTAAATTAATTTAAGACCACGCAAATAAATATCATTGTTCCCTATGTTCATCCTTGATAGACTTGTCAAGAAAAATTTTCCCACAACATTTAAAGATTGTAGTTTTTGCTGAACCAAATTCACCTCCTATACTACGACAATTATCGATTATTAAAGAGGCATATTTGACGTTCATCAACCGCCTCTCATCCTCTTCCATCCTTCTGCTCCTCCGTCCCCCTTCTCCATCACCTTCTCCAAATGCACTCGGGAATTGTACAATGCCCCCAAGAACCGCCCCAGGGGGCTTCTGTTTCAATGCCTTCAGGTTCAGGTGCTCTCTATTCGTGAAGGAGAAGATGAAAAGAAGCGATCTTGATTTGAACGGGGAGTTGAATTGGGAAGGTCACGAGTAGGATGGCACAGTGAGATCCGAAGTGGTAGTGGTGGATTTGGTGAAGGGTCAATGCTTAGGCAAGAAAAGGAGGAACCTTGTCGGTAGCCGGCACCCGCCATTCTTTGATACGTAGTTAGCTGATCCGAATGCGGCTTCTTCGTCTCGTATCCTACAACCTGCCGATAGAGAATGTACCGGCATACGAGGAGGAGATTCTATGGCGTCTGGTATCGACCATGTCACCACTGACGGAGGTGGAATCATGTTTGATTTTACAGAAAATATTATGAACCAGATTCCCTTAATTTCTTTTGCATCATAATCACTTTATTTATCAAAATTACAAAGAGTACCTAATCAATTGACTCAAATAAAGTTAACGTTGACGGTATGGTTCATGGTGTAAGACGGAGTAACTTTACAAGGTCGAGAGGATAATAACAATTCTACAAGGTTGAGAAAGTAATCTACAAAGATGTAAGGTCTGTACGATAAAAATCTCTATTTTATATTGAACTTTATTACTTATATTTACTATTATATTTTTAAATATTAAATCTTTAGTCTATAAGGAAGACAATCGTTTATGTGAGATTATACATGCAATGTATATTATATTTATATATTAACGTCACTAAAAAATTGAGCTATAGTGACTGCTTCTTCAAAATACTTTACTAAATTAGTTGTTAAATATATAACGACAATATTATTCGTTAACAAAATGATTTTTTCGTACTTGAAATTAACGATGAATATCATATATGCCGTTATATCATTAGCAATGGTACACATAAAGATGCTTATTGGTTCTAATTTTTCAAACTTGTAATTAATCATCGCTAAATTTTAAACTAAAATAATAGCGACGATTAGTTGATATTTTGGAAAACAGCAACGGATAAACGACGTTATGTGGACCGTTCCTAATGATATAACGACAGAGTTGGTATCCGTTGCTATTTTTTAGTACGAAAACTCATTTCGCAACGAATAATATCGTCGTTATATATTTAACAACGGATAATTTAGTGACAGATTTTGAAAAAAACCGCCACTACAGCTCAGTTTTATTGTAGTATGTGATTGTGCACATGTGAATACATATCAAACGAATTCAAGTTAATTCAGATTTAATTCGTGTGGAAATCGAATGCATCTAACAATTATGCTTCTTCATTACACAAATTTAATGACACTACGAATTTCCTAAGAATAAAGGGGAATAAGCGTAATTGCAAAAAGGTAAGGATCGTACGTGATACTTGGAGAACTAAAAACAACAAGTGTAAAGATCCCTAAACTTAATTTAAGGATAATTATAGATATCAAAATACTTGATTATAAACATTTTAAAATAAATACAGATAGTAACATAAATTTTCAATAAAATGAGCACAACATCGGATCAAACACCGAGTATGGTACATGCATTTTAACATTTTGTCTTCTTTTTTCAGTGATCCATTAAGGGCCCACAAATTAAAATTTATCGAGCTTTGGGGCCTTTGTTGGGCTATCTTTGGTCCAAAAATTGTCTCGTCTTGTTTCATATATTAGTTAATTGGGCTTTTCTCTTGTTTGGACTCCATTTCTTAATTAATCTACTTCTGATAATTCTGCTAATTAAATACCAAGAAAACCACATACCGTCCGACGTTTTCAAGATTTTACACAATTGCCCCCAAAATCTTGTCCAGTTACAATGTAACCCCAATAAACCCCAATATTCTTTGTTTTTACGCCACGACCATCTTGTTCTTTTTAACAAATATGCGTCTATCAGAGAGTTGTGGTCTTAGATTTAGTAAGATTAGGAGGGGCCGCGATGTAAGTGAACAAGATTTTATGGATCCTACTGCAAAATCCCGAGTTTATTAAAATGAAATTTATTAATATTCACATGTGAAATGAAGAAAAAATTGAGAAGAAAGTAGACACTAGAAATTTAAGGAACTTGGAATCTATATCAATAGCGACACTTTGGATTCATACGACAATTTATGAGATGACAGTCGATGTGATTTTGGTTGATTTATTTAAAGTTAGTTCATTAGTAACAATCTATAAAAAAAATCTAGATTTTCTATCCACTCTACTGTCTGTCTTTTCTTTTACAAAAAAAATAGGAGCCAACCGGTAGCTCAAGTATTGGGGGAATCCCAAATTAGTCACGAAATTAAGAATTAGAGGTTCTGTAAATAAGTACCCTTGTAAGCTAGCATATTACAGGAATTTCCCAACTAATTACAAAAACTTTGGTTTATTCTTGTAAAATGAACATTATAAATGGGTATTTTTATAATATGAACGTGATTTTATGAAACTAGATGTTTAGAGGATTTTTTAGATGCAAAGTTTGGAGATGTTTTCCGAAATATTGCAAAATTATGTGAGAGTGTGTGTGCATGCGAGTCAGAATATTTTTGTCGAGGGGGCATAAAGTGAAACATTTATTTATATGTTCATTATAATATTACTACGTAAAATGTGAAGTAATTATAATGCAAAATAAAAATAATAATTTGTTTAAATTTCTTAACTTTTTGTGATCGTCACACGTGTTCAGGATTTTTGCTTCCATTTTTTTGAAAAATATTCTCTATTTTATTACAAATCTATAAAATCGCAAGATTAAACATTAGATACATGCATATCCATTAAATATGTGAACAAATCATATATTGCAATTAGATTTTGAAACTTTCCATATAAAAAATCTAAAAGAGCTGTGGAAAATTTTACACAAATATCTAAATTTACACATGGAGCATAGGGTCAAAATAGAGACAATATAAAAAATAATATCATACAATAAATTATTTTCGTAACACTCATTTTTCTCAACTAATGAAAGAGAGAGAAAATATGAATTTGAGACCAAGAAAGAGAGATGGATAGAGAAATGGTGAATACAAAGTTTCTAAAATTCAGATCAGACGATGAACCATTCAGTCACAAGTTTGCTCTTTAATTGAGTTCGACTACTGGGTCAAATCAGTTGGAGAATTCATGACTTCATCACTTGTATAATCTCAAATTTGATCGAGTATTCATACATATTCTAAACCTTGAAAATCATTTGTTTATAATATCCAAATGCTAAGAACACTTTTGTTATCAATGTAACAATTAAAAATATGGTTCAATTTTCTTATCCTAGTTCCAATATCCCATTTAAGTATCTTCTATAATTTATTGGGGAAATCGTTTTAAAGCTGGAGCATTTCTACTCTCCCAAATTTTATCTTAGACCCGCTGGAGGCGACATTTGAAGATTATTTTTCCTTTCCCATACTAAACTAAACAACCAAAAAAAGATGAGTGAGGGAAGGAAATTATTGTATTTTTTGTATCTATAATTTAATTTCTTTTTTCCATGTCAATAACTAGAATGACAAGGCGTGGAAAGAAATGGTTAATTTTTCTGCTAAAGACCCAAACATATAGTATTTAGCATGGATGAATGTTGAATCATTATCGATAATTACTAATATCCAAATTCTTTGTACCAGTTTTATCCGAGTCAAATTGGTCCACTTTGATTAGACATGATTAAAATTCAAATCCATTTTTTAAATTTCTATTATACTTTTGTGGTACCTGTCAAACTGAAGATCAAATCGAGGGTAGTATCTCATCTAACCAATTCGATAAATGTGAGAGATATTCTGCAATGAAAGAGAGAAGAAGAAGATATGCATGGAAAGAGATTTCACGAGATGAGGTATAGAAGAGAATTGTGGAGAGTTAGAGAGATGATACAACAAATCTAAATTTAGGGAGGGATTCACTCATTTTTAAGTTTATAAAGTACATTTACAATAAGAAAACCAAAATAGCATTATAATTATAATAATATATCAATAATGCGAAGGTGGTATCCTAAAATCTATGAGGCATGTGCCCCTCCATGCTCCCCTCTACTGTTCATGCGTACATGTGTGCATGCATATCTATATTATATATATAGAAAAAGCAGGGTTGCACCGTTGGCTACCTCTATGCCATTTCTTCGCAAATTTTTTTAATTTTTTTTGAAAAATATCACCATGTATATTCATCTATATATCCATCCAATATGTCACTCAAATTTCGGCAGAAACATCTACTTGAGCGGTTGAGATGGGATGTTGATGTGATATTATTACCACTCAAAATCTAATGATTTAGAGGCGGTGCTTTCATGCTCTCACGCTCACGGGCTCTCACAGGATCAGTCATGTGTGTGTGTGCGCGCGCGCGCGCGTGCTTGCGTGTGTGTAAAATATATCCAATAAGGTGCACATTTCCTTGGTGCATGGAAAACCCACCATCCGTAACTAATCTAACAGATCCTATTTATGTCCTTTTAATCTTAATTTTTTAATCCTGAAAGCCCATTTTAGTCTTTTTGTCTCATTTTAAAAATAGACGAGAATGAATTCCTCATCGATCCCATGCTAAACTATTGCATTTGGACATTTGGACGTAGCCTGTTGTACCACTTTCCTTCCTCGTCCCTTCCTGATTACTCCATCTCGATCCTCCTTTTAAATCCCTGACTATTTCTCCTCCATATCCTCACCTACACTGGAAAAACCATTCGTGGATTGAAATTCGACCTTTTGGCCATTTCCACATCTCTCTCTCACTCACTCTCTCTCTCTCTCTCTCTCTCTCTCTCTCTCTCTCTTTGCACATTAACACAGGAGATCCTGATGAGAACTCCAGATTTCTATGACATGAAGGCGTCGGACTACAGCAGGTTCTCGTGGCTCTCGCAAAAATTCAGGTACAATACGTCGACGACAACCGAGTTAGGAGCATCTCGCTAGATTACCTCAGCCCTGGATCACCTGTGCCCTAAACCCTCGCCGCCTCCGTCAGGGTCACATCACTCATGTGCAATGCATGATACCCGGAGAGAGTGTTGTTGTATGTTATCACGGACAGGAAGATGCAAACGAACATGCACATGTGGTTCACTTTGCATTGTTGGAGCCGATGGTTGAGGTAAAGTATTGCACCAGTTCGATTGGTTCACAGTCATGCATGCGGCCATGCACGCCAACTTTCTAGATCTGAAATTACATTCAGGTCATTAATTTCACACATCAATTAATTACTTTTACAAATCACTTTTACAATAGATACGTATATTTTACAAATATATGCAATGATTTTACAAACATATTCACTGATTTCTTTTATAAATTATCAAACAAAAAAGACTTGTTATAATTTCAAGTATTTTTTTACAAAATCAAATCATTTTTTACAAATATCAAATATTTTTTATAATATCATATTATTTGTTACATGTACTATTTTTAATCAAATTTCTAATAATCTTATATCATTTTTTACAATTCAATATCATTTTTACACTTATCTCTTTTGTCTTAATATTGATGATTTACTAACTATTGATTTTTTTGCAGGTCTTCATATGGATATTACAAAACGAGCACGATTTTTTACAAAAGTATTATCAAAATTACAATTGCGTCAGAAAAACATAATCGTGAATTTATTTTACAATGTAGGATACAATTTTACAATGACAATGCGAATTTTACAAAGAGTTTTGACATTCCGCATAACATAAAAATGCTACCACGTTTTCGAAATCTCATTGAATAAATAACAACAAAAAATACCAAATCAAATGAGCTAAAATGGGGAAAAAATAAATAGGTTAAATTAATCTCATATTCGAAACGAAATTCAAATTTAAAACTAAAACATATGGACTAAAATACCATTTTGGATGAAGAATCGTTAGATTGAGATCTAATGGATCTCATGATGGACTTTCCGTTGATGCGGGAAAGGTGCATTTCATTGGAAGGGTCCTATGTATATGTATATGTATATGTATATGTATATGTATATGTATGTATATGTATATATGTATACATACATACATGCATATATATGGTTGTTCCTGTGAGAGTCACAATATATTAGAGCATGGGAGCAGCGAACCTTAACCACTAGATTCTGTTATACTCTCTCCTCATGTGTTCAATGGGAGAGAGATAATAGAATTTAGTGGTCCAGAAACATTGCTCTCGTGTTCTCATAGATTTTGGCTCTAACAAATCAGCCATATATGCATACATATATATAGAGAGGAGTGATCATGTGAGAGCAAAAAGCTTTGAGAACATGAGAGGAGTGATTCTGGACTAGTAGAATTTGTCTTTTCTCCTGGTTGAATCTAGTGGTCCATAATAACTCCTCTCCTGCTCTCACGGTTTTTTGCTCTCACAGGATCACTCCTCTCTCTCTCTCTCTCTCTCTCTCTATATATATATATATATATATATATGAAAAATAGGGCTTCCCCCTAGGGGCAGCCAACATGGTTGCCCCACCCCCATTTTTCACAAATTTTTTTTATTTTTTTGGAAATTTATCACAATGTACATTCATCTCTATATCCCTCCTATATACCATTGGAATTTTGTCAAAAACAGAGACTCCTATTGTCTCCATCCAAACAGTCATTTTTTAACGGTCGTAGGATTTTTTAAATCAACCTTGTCTGGATGGAGGTCGTAGGAGTCTTTGTTTCTGACAAAATTCGAGTGGCATATAGGAGAGATTAAAGATGAATATACATGGTGATATTTTTCAAAAAGAATAAAAAATGACAAAAAATGAGACAGGGCAGCCCCATTGACCCCATATATATATATATATATATATATATATATATATATAGGAAATATATCCAATAAAGTGCACCTTTCCTCGGTACAAGGAAAGCCCACCATCTTAACCCTCTGTAATCAATCCGACGGTTATCATTAATAACTCGATATTTATATATTTTAAATGTTGAAAAATCTATTATGGTCATTTTACCATATTCTATATTTATAATGAAATAAATATCTCCACAATTACCCCCCCCCCCCCTCTCTTCCTCTCCCTCTCTCTCCATGGACGCACGAGGTTCATCTCCCTCTCTCTCTCTCTCTCGATCGATCGAAAGCGGCATGGGGGGGGAGGAAGTCATTGCTCGTCAGTGATGACGTGCAAGAAGGTGGATGCAATGTACTGCTCTACGATGGCCGGTGATGGCATTATCCAAGGTTGTTTTCTTGTTGGCAATGGAGATGGCATCATGTGGAGGTGATGGTTGCGTATGGAGGAAGTGGTGGAGGAGAAGGTTGAAGGAGAGTGTGAATGGAGGTGTGTGGGTGGAGGAGGACGTGCATGGAGGAGGTGGATCGTGGAGGAGAAGGGTGGAGATGTGCGGGTAGAGTAAGGATGCTGGATAAGGAGGGCATACCCAGTTTTTACAATTAGTGATCATTTTTTTGCAATCTCAAATATTTTTTTCAATGTTAGATCGCTTTTTACAATCTCCTATCATTTTTACAAATTTCGTGTTGTTTTTTTTACATTTATACTTTCTTTTATATAATTCTAATCATCTACATTTTGCTACAGAACACAATATAAATTTTGCAATCACTCATGAAATATTATAAACATAGCATGAGTATTAGAAACCTCAATTTTTTTCATTTTCACTTTCTGATTATTAATTAAGAAATTACTAACTATCTATTTCTTTTTCAGATCTACATATCTATATTACAAAACAAGCACAAAGTTTTACATATCAATGTATATTTTACAAAGAGGCCATCCATTCTTCATAGCGCGAAAATACCATCACGTTGGCTAAACATCACTGAATAAATAGCAACAAAAATTGACAAATCAGATGAGCTAAAAATAGTAAAAAATAAAAGGATTAAATGGAATTAAATTCAAAACAGAATTCAAATTCAAAATGAAATTACATTGACTAAAAGACCCTTTTGGATAAGGAATTGTTAAATTGAGATCAAACAGATGAGATTGTGGGCTTTCCACGCATCCAGGAAAGGTGCACTTCATTGGAAGAGCCATATATATACAACTTTGATCATGTGAGAACAAAAAAAGCGTGAAAGCATGAGAGAAACAATTGTGTACTACTAGATTATGTCATCTCTCCCCTGATTGATTGTAGGAAGGGAGAAGAGAAGAATCTAATGGTCCAGATTCACTGCTCTCATGCTCTCACAGTTTTTCCTGTGAGAGCCAAAAATTATGAGAGCATGAGAGCAGTGAGTCTGGACCATTAGATTCTGCTCACCTCTCTCCTCCTACAATCAATCAACTCAATCTAATGATCCAGGTCTTCATGGAATTTGAAACACATATTCCACTCAATACCGCGGTCGATACGTTGACTGCTCAAGAATCCTCAGTTAATCAACAATTAACCCACAATATGAATAAAAGAATGAATAGAAAAAATATGGAGTTAAAATTTATTGTAACTCTACAATAATGTGTTAGTGTGTAAGTGTGTACATAGGTCGAACACAGAGAGTGAACAGTAGGAGGCATAAAGAATGCGCAAAAATTCGCCTTTCATTTCTCGTCCATTTTGAATTTTATATTATATTTTTTTGGTTTTATAATTTTGTAATTTCCATTTATATTTTTCCATTTTTATATTTCTTTTTTATTTAAATATAATATATGTGCATATATATATGTATGAATAAAATATAAGATATATATATATACTATATATATGTAAAAGACTTAAAATATGGTAAATATAATATTTTTATGATTTTTATGAATTTTATATTTTTATATTTTTATAGAACTTTTTCTAGTTTTTATGTATTGTTGAAGACAAAAATATCCTAATAAATAATTAATAAAATACCTGAAATTGAATAGGGTCTTAAAAATAATAAATAAAACCAAAAATAGCCAAATCATTTTTAATATATAATATTTATATAAATAAAATTATAAAATAGAAAAACCTATTTTGGATTTTTAAAGGATTTTTTAGATTTTTATAATATATTTTAGGACTTTTTCAATTTTTAGGATTTTTTTCAATTTTAGTGATTTTTGGTCTGAAATTAAAATAGATCAAAATATACTATATGTCATTTTTTCGATATTTTTAGATGTTTTTTTATTTTTTTAGTGTTTTCTAAGTTAATCAGGGAATATATGTGCTCTACTTCATTTTTAATAAACAGATTAAATGCAAAAAATACCAAAAAATATGAGCGTGAACGTATAAGGCATGGAGCATTTAATCTTATTTTTGTAGATTTTTAGGAGCACGTTAGCTATATTTAATAAATAGATAAAACACATAAAATTCAAAGTCCTAGTAGGGGTATTTTTGTAAATAAAATATAAGATAGGGGCCTCAGTGCAAATATGCCAAAAATACACTAAAATTAAGATTTTATTAAACTATTTAGCATATATAAAAAAGTCTGGGTTGTACATGCAAAATACCCATCACGTGGGACTACATTTGATTGAGCCTAGGAAGGACCAACGTATAAATACAATTAAGTCTAGGGGCCTCCCATCAAATTTTACAAAAATATACCACATTATCCACAATTTATTAGACTAAATATAAATGCAGAAACTCGTAAGGGTGTTCCTACAATTTGCCCAGCTCGCGCAGGATGACACGTAAAATGAGCTGGACTGGACCCAAATGTAATTTAAATAAATACAAGGGTCTATTTGCAAAATATACAAATTATTTATAACTTTAACTTTTATTTATAGGACTAAATGATAAAATACCAAAATGTGGGGCAAGAATATGCAATTTACCCCATTAGTGGTCGGATCCAACGGTGGTTGTCAAACCACTTATCCACTTGTCAACTCCTGGACGGGCGATACCCCTTCGCCGATCTACGGTACAGATGAGATCTGGTACTTCATCAGACGGTTGAAGGCACAACGTGATTAAATGACCAGGATTAGATATGGACGACGAAGTCGACCCAACAGTTGTTGCTTCGCTCGAAGAATAGGGAAGAAGGTCCCTGCCTCCGAGCTTCGATCATCGATTTCTCTGGCCACGGACGGTCTTCTGCAACAGCAATGGGCTCTACACGTCCGGGATGACTCTTCACAGCTGTTGGTGTCACTAGGGACCAACGGAGCTCAGACGACGGCGATCGAGCTCTAAAATGAAGTAGAGCTCTAGGTGCCTCCTTTTTGCTAAATCCGACCCCTTGGGGGGGGGTCCTTTGGTCCTCCAGCTCTTGCAATAAGGTTCAGCGACAAAACACAAGGGGCTCAGGCTTTATTGGGTGGAATGGACGAAGGATGAAGGTGGCGGAGGTCTCTGACGAGGGTGGCGAAGGTGGAGACCCGATCTCCATAACCACGATGGATTTTGGGGGATACAAAGGTGCATGGGATGTGGGAAACGAAAGAGGAAAGAAATGAGGTGGTTGGCGAGGTAAAATACACGTAGAGGCATGGTTCCGCTCCAGCGAACTACGAATTTGCTATTTCATGCGAAACGATTAACCTAATCACTACACTAATGGCAATATTAAAATGCAAGAATAAAAATCTACCTAGAATGGATAAATGCACAGCTCAAGCCTGGATGGAGCTAAGGAGCAGGACGGTCGCCAGAACTAACCGCTAAGGTGCACCTCCGCCCTCCGTCGACCGCTGTGAGCTTAGGAGATACTCCACCTCTCACATGGAGTCCTCGCTTTGGCCGAGTCACATGGTTTAGGGGGATGAAGATGACCAAAAATTAAAGGGAAGGAGGAGTTTTTTATTTATAGATAATGGGGCACACCCTTATTGAAATAGAAAAATCATGAGGATCAAGATATGTACATGAGATCGCTAGGTCTGGTGCAGATCATGATGGTTCTGGGAGTGATTTTCGTGAAGAGATGGAAGTCGATAGATGAATGTAGCAGCCAGAAAAATGGCAAGAAAATGCAGGGTGAGAAAGTTATGGTGCGCCAGCATTCAAATGGGACAGTTAGCCGAAGGACAACAGTCTCTGCGATGGGATTGGCCCACATCAGCCGAATAAAGACAAAACAAGGGATTTTATTAAAGATTAAAGAATTAAAAATAATAAATTATTTTATTAATTTTCATGTATAAACTAAAAAATGTTTATTATTTAATTTAGTATTTTATTATGATTTTTATTTATTTTTTTTTGCTTTATCTATCAGCAGTTAATTTTTAATAATGTATTTATAGTTATATTCATTTATGTTTTGTACATTTTTATTTTTATTTTATATATTTTATTTTATTATTTTATCCTTTTATTTTATATATTTACAAATTATTTTTATGAGTATAAATATATTTCTATTATATTTTTATGATGTTATTTTTATACTTAAATAAATAGATATGCATATCTTACAGGTATTTTACCTATATTTTATATACATCTTTTTATTTAAATGTATTTTATTAGGTTTTATTTCGGTTTTGTATTTTTAATGGAATATAGATAATATTTACAATATTATAAAAATATGGAAGAATAAAGAATAAAAGAATATGATCCACCTTTATTTATATACATCTATAACATAGGTATTTTATTTACGTTTTTATAGACTTATTTTATTTTACATTTTCTTTTTAGTTTTATTCTAGTTTTAATAAGTATATATGTTATAAATGATATTCAAAAAATTACAAAAAATATAAATTTGTAAAAATCATGAAGGATGAATAAATCAAATATATTAATCAGGTATAATGTGATGGCCCAAAACCTAACTTTGACACGGTAACTCCAAAAAATATAAAACCACCACCATTAAATAGCTTGTGAAAAGTTATATAAATTAGAGATGATTTTGATATATTTTTAGTTTTTATTTAAAAGATATGGGTCTGTGAAGTTGGGATTTTAGCTTTTTATTATGTATATCAAATGGATATTGTGTATTATTTTTGTACAAACTCAATTTTATATTTTTGTTTACATTATAATCTACAACTTTCGTGTACAAAGTTTCTTTATTTGATGTATAAATAATAAATAATAAAATAGGTGTCAAAAATGCTTAAATAATGAATGAATAAGTGGTATTTTTATTGTATTTTTGGCACTTATCTCTCCCTACTTTATTCCTTATCGACCAACTCAATTCTTGACTTGGTCTCGAGGTTTAGTGTCATAAAATATTTTCAATCTTTTATTCCTTTTTCTTTTCTTCTCTTTATTATATAATTTTGGCATTAAAACCTTGTTTTATGTCAAATAATACAATAAATGATGAATGCTATTATGCCCAAATTGATGTTATTTACAAGCATTAAATGTTTTTAAGGCTAAAATGACAGAATATATGTGATGAAATGGAGAGTCATCAGCCCCTACACTTGCCTTTGCTAGTCCTTAGCAAACACTCGTGCAATAAGTACTAAAAAAATTAAGAAGAAAAGAAAAGGAAACAATAAATGGAATTGATTTCAATTATTAAACTTGTCATAATAAAATCAAAGTCTCGAGCTGAGGTTAGACCTTGATGTGAGATTGTGTGTGGAACCTGGTTAGGAACCAAATTTAAAACACAACATCCTTCGAGAGTCACAGAACTAGGTTCAAAACACCTCAATAGACATATCGGAACTAGCCAACATCATGCGCAAACCCTTATGACAATGAAGGAAACTTTTACGCTGTAAGTGATAGTGGTTCTCCCCAATTGAAATGACAAAGGAACTGACTTCTCCAGAATGACAACCCAATGATTTCCCAATCCAGCACTTTGTCCTCAAGGCGCGGGGTATTCCCTTCTAAGTTCAAGTGGCATCCAACTCAAGAGGAGGAGGTGAAGAAAATAATGGACAGTAGCCAGTGTAGCTACCTATCTTAGGATGCGTGACCAGTGTAGTCAAGTCATCCAGCTGTAGGAACACATGATCTAACAATGATGCTCAAGCTTGCTTATTGACTGTACAACATATATACATACTCCGACAAGCATTTTATTTTTTATTTTCAAGCTTGTCCACTTTTTTGGAGTTTCTTTATTCTTTTCTTTTCTTTTCTTTTTGAAATACTATTTACAACAACATTTACATAAGGATTTTTTCCTCTTGAGCCAGAAGACTATCCCTCTTTTGATGCTTTATTGCAACCCACACTCTCATGTCATTCGACTTCATTGCAACTGGACCAGGTTGGGGTGCATTTTCCTCCTTAGACGAGGACGAATGTTTCCCCTCGTATGCATCTCAAACGGCAAATCCAACCCCCTCTCCACTCCAACTGAGTTGAGCCAAGTGAAAGGTGCAAGTGTCTAAGTTAGGTCACGACCGACAAGAGTCATGTGTTCATCTTGAAAAGTTCTAGTTAGTCAGTTGAGGTGACTTGAACTCAGCCCTGAGTCTCAAAGAATTAAGTCCCAATGGACCTGAAGTACCTTAAACCTAGTTCCCATGAGGTTCCAGTACGGTTAGCTACAGTAACGTCGAACCAAGCTCCAGTCTTCGACTTTATTTGGACTTGTTTAATCATCATGCTCAATTCAAAAGAATATCAATGATATGCAAATGCTATGTACCATGCAAAAAGAATGATGCAATTTTCAAAGAATTTAAAAGAATTTTTACACAAAGAATTTTGGTAAATAAAATGAATTTTGGCACAGAAAGTATAAAATATTTCAGCTATTTACATGGGCATGCTTCTTTTTATTTTCAAGAGTTAAGAATTTTACAGGTTCAAAATATTATTCAGTTTTTTATGTACAACTGGGAAAGAATTTTATTGTACTTTGTATATTATTCTTATTTAATGATGCATTTATTCCTCAAATTTCTTTCAAAATAATTTTCAAAACTATAGTGCAAAATAATTTTTGCAAATATTTACAAATATTTGAAAGACATTTTGCAAAGACTTTTCAAATAGTATATATGGATTTTTTTCAAAATATTTTAACAGATATTTTCAAAATCTTTTGCAAATAGGTTTTCAAAACTTTTATTGCACACAAAGAAAAGAATTTTTCAATTAAAATATCTTTACAAAGGTTGAAAACATTTCACAAAAAGTTTTCCAAACGGGTCACACCATTTTTCAAATTATTTTGCAAAAGTATATTGAACCTGATTTATTAATCATTATATACAAAAATAATTTTGAGGAATAAATTTCCAGACCTGAAAAAAAGGCATCGGACTTCTCACGAGGACGAAGCAGAGTCGAGATCCGTGTTGTATATAATAGGCGGACGGCCTAGACTAGCAAGCGATGGAAGGGCAAACTCTCTATCTGGACCCTGACCTTATTGTGAGTGTGAGCCCATGCCATAGGTTTTCATGAAAGAGGGCCTGAGGTACGAGTCGTACCGAAAAATGGATAGAGCCAGCGACCCTACTTATTGCGTGCCTAATAAACTAGATCTTATTTATGGAAGACGAACAGAAAAGCCGTAGTAAACCCGCTTGCTCTTGAAACTTCGACAGGACCACGCATGTTGATAGATAGATAGATGCGGTTGGACCCCACGAGAGCCCGATAGGACGGACGTTTCCCTCAGCCTTCAAAAGCCAACCTGGTGGGGTGGACAGATGCGACGGAGCTTTTAGACGGTGAGTTCACTCGAGGGTTGATGGAAGTTGTTGGCTAGCTGTGGAGGGTAGGACAGCGAACTCGACTGACTGGAGAGGGATGGTGGAAACGGAGAGGGAGGGACAGAGAGAAAAAAACATTATTAATTGGTTTTTTAATGAATTATATATGTATATATAGTATTTTTAGCTATATTTATTAATAATAATGCGAAAGTACGAGTTATGGCTAAAGTATATAAAGAGCATATACGACCCCTCTATACTTAGCATGAGCTATGTCCTCATAGATCGAAAAGAGAAAGAGAAGACATAACTTGTACTGAGTATAGAAAAGCTTATACTACAACAATTAAATGAAAGAATAAATGAATCAGAAGTTGACCTTCCCTCTTATACTTAGGATCAAATAATCCTAAGAATAGCAAACTATGCACAATGTAGGGAGGGTCAAGGGTGGGAATAAACAGATCACGGCTCTGGTTGTCTCCCCCTATACTTAGGTTAAAATATCCCTAAACATAACAGAGCAAATCAACAAGAGAGGAGACATTGGAGGGGATCAAAGAATGAAAGAATCTGGGATACACCCCCTATTCTTAGAACAAAATACGTCCTAAGTACAGAGATTGACAAAAAGGGGTGACACCTTTTCTATAGAAAAAGAAAAATGAAAAGGAAAAGAAGAAAAAACATATGTATACAAAGATATGAAAAGATCCTAGAGGATCGCATTACTCCCCCTATACTTAGGGTAAAGGATCCCTAAGTATAGGCAACGACAGGAGTGAAGAAACAAAACTGAGAAAGAACAACATGGTGTGTTCCACCTTATACTTACAACAAGGTACGTCCTAAGTGTAGACACATACGTAAGGCGCAAGATCTAGGGTACACAAGACATACAGAAGAAAGAAGGAATAGAATACACAACACATATATACAAGAAGTGAAGAATGGTGAAGTCCAGGCTGATATATAGTACGCAAATATTGTATTCTTGTCATTGTGTCCTTGTGAGAATGAGGACGCAGTCAGAAAGTGAAAGACACCCAGGTATGAAATCAAGTGGGTGTCAGCTACCGAGGACAAGAGATCGAAAACTAAACTAGAGACGGTAGCATGAATCAGACCATCAGCTCACAAGGAAGGAATGAGTCAACGGAGCGGATACTGTAAGACTTGGAGGAAGAAAGAAGAGTGGAGACTCCTCCAACTCAATCAGGGTCTCCAAAAGGTATAAAAGGTGAAGAGCAAGAGACTCTCAATGCAGCGTGATATTTGGTTGTCATAAAATCGGAAGGTCACATGAATATACCAAACATCACAAGACGTGGCTCAACCTTGCGAGGGTCCTCAAGGTGAGCAGGCTCAGATGAGTCAAAGATCTCAGAATAGTCAAAAGACTCGGTTTAGTGTCCCAACAGTGAGACACAACCAGAGAGGAGACCGAGTACACAAAGAAGAAGACTCAACTTCGTGTTCCACCAGATGGGAGACACCAGAAATGAAGCCGAGTACTAACAAAATGATGTATCCTCTGCAGATTATCCTCGGGGAGTAATACATGATAGTCAATGAATAATTAGAATAGAGCTCACCCTTACAATGGTCATTAAGGTGAGGAGACCCAAAGGAGTCAGATCCATCAAATGGATCAGCAGGAATTGTCTTGGTAGGTGATAGATGGCCTACCTGCAGAAGAGACTGACAGATCAAGAAAATGTGACAGCATCCTGCAGATAACCCTCAGGGAGCATACTGCCAACTACACATCGAATAATCAGAATAGGAAGGCTCATCCTTGTGAGGACCGACAAGGAGAGCAGATTCAAAGGAGTCTAGTCAGATGGGTCCCAAGATCTGACAGATCAGATTCAACAAGAAGGCAGTGAGGACCAGAAATACATTAGATGACTCGATTTCGTGCTCCAACAGATGGCATCACAGTCAGCAAGTGGAACCGAGTGTAGAGAATGTGTCGCATCCTCCCGTAGATAGTACTCGGGGAGTAATGCAAGATAAGTCAATCAAGTCTTGAGATTGTTAGCATCCAATCTCAGGTCCTCAAAAACAATCGATCAATCCTCAGGAGGGTGTAAGATCATGTGAGGGACATGAAATAATCAGCCAATCCCAATATGTCCCTCAAATCAATCAATCTAGCTGAGATGGCACAAAATATACACAAAAATCCTCAAAGTGCCATAGGTGGATGGTAGAATCAGGGGATCGAGGATAGGTTAATCAAGAAGATGAGAGAGATCATGTGGGTTCCGGTCACCATTGCATTGAAGTCCAAATGGAGATAGTCAATCAAACCTCTAAATCAAGATCGACGGAACCTCAAACTAGATCGATCAGTTATATCTCATGATATCATCATCAAATCATCAAAATATGTCACATCCTCAATCCGGTGTGCGTGATAAAAATCCTCAAATAATAACCACACCTAATAATCGTGCAATCATCAAAGTCCTCAATGAGTTCCTATAAACATGTTAGAATCAGATCCACCAAGACTAGAATATCAATCTTAGCAGCCTCAAAAGGTGCTCAACTTACTCCAATAATCAATGTAAGTAAAAATCGTTGATGCTGGCTATACCTACCAGCATAACAATCCTGGCTAATAGAAGAGATGATACAGGGGACACGAGGAGGGTGGGCGAGACAAAGGTTGACACAGTCAAAATTGTGGTCCATGCACATGAGGATATATATATATATATATATATATATAAGAGGTAGAGAGACTCAAAGATGAAAAATAATGACTCACACGGGTGGGACCGCAAACCTCAAAGAGATGAAAATGCAAATGGACTTAAGGCACAATGAATGCACAAAGAAAAACCCTAGTTCACCTACTCGATAATGTGAAGACCGAGATGTGGTCTTTTATATCATTGATTTTAGAGTTAGGTGATCATCACAAAGTTGTATACACCAAAGACAAGCTTGGGATTTGGTCACTAATCCTTAGTGTGTATGTAGGAGTAAAATGAGCATACAAGGAAGGGGTTGCTCTCCCAATACAAGGAGTCCATTACATTTTATTTTAGAGATTAAGTAGAGTTAGCAGTCCCATTTTTATTTTAATTGACACTTTTTTGTTATTTTTCAATGCATGTGCCTAACAGTTTTCCAATTCCATTAACATCCTAAGTGGTCAAAATCAGAGGGAGATGATCGAAAAAGCCATACAAGTCGGAAATCGATGACGCATGCTAAGTCAAAAGACTTACAGTGCTTCACAGCTCTCTCCATGCAGGATGCGTAACAGAATTTGAAAAGCTAGACTATATGCAAATGCATTCCGATGAAACTGACCTAGAGTAGTAACTACTATTATCGTGAAGCACCATATGTTAATTATTCAGAGACAAACCCTAAGGTCTAATATTGGAGACATCTTGGTGCCTGCCACAATGGATCCTGCTAGTGTTGTATAATGTCTCTCACAGCACGCGGGTTCAAATCTAAATAACCAATAATTATTATTTGACTAAGTACAAAAGCGCATCTATAGGTACAAGAAAATATATTAGGGGGCTTTGGACCTTAATCTATCGAGCAAGCAATTCCTAAACTAGGGCTCATTCATACAAAATAATAAAATAAAATAAAAAGAGAAAAAAACATCAAAACCGTCGAGGCCCTCGAGGGAACAATCCCTTGGGCATTGGACCTTGGAAGTCGCAAAGTTTCTTAGAGTCCTGAATTATTACAATTATAGAGTCACTCTCTCACATGAATATATATAATAAATAAACAAATAAGTTATACTTCAAAAATTCTGCTCTGCTCGGCCTTTGATGCTCTCTCCTACCGGCTTGAATAAGAAGGATGGCTCTGCCTTTCTTAGGTGCATAGGTCCTTCTAGAAAAATCTTTGTCATGCAACGATCCCTCACATCAAAGTCAAACAAAGAAGATGGTCAGAACAGTTCACAATAATATCAAATAACGGTGAAAAATAAATAAATAAATAAATAATGCAAGAGATAAATGAATGAACAAGACATAATAGACAAAATCAAATAATCTCCAACTAAGTGACGTTGCTCCCTGGCAACGGTGTCATTTGATAATTGAGAAAAATAGAGGGTTGCACGATCTCACAAGACGAGACCACGGTCGATGCGGTGACTGCTCAATAATCATCGCTTAATCAACAATTAACCAACAATATGAATAAAGCAACGAATAGCAAAAAATGTGGAGTTAAAATTTATTATAACTCTACAACAATGTGTATAGCGTGTATGTGTGTGTAGAGGTCGAATATGGGAGCAAACAATAGAAGGGGGAATAAAAGAATGTATAAAAATTCACCTTTCATCTCTCGCCCACTTTATTATTTTTGTCGATTTTGAATTTTATGTTTTTATATTTTATTTTTTTGGTTTTATAATTTTGTATTTTTTTTATATTTTTCAATTTTTATATTTCTTTTTTATTTAAATATAATATATATATGTGCATAAAAGTATATGTATAAATAGAATATAAGATATATATATATATATACTATATATGTAAAAATATTGAAAATATAGTAAATATAATAATTTTATTTTTATATGTTTCTATTTTTTTATTTTTTTGGATTTTTTGCTAGTTTTTATGTATTTTTAAAGTAAAAAATATCCTAAATAAGGGATTAATAAAATACCCAAAATTGAATTGGATGATAAAAATAATAAATTCCAAAATTACTTATATTTTTAATATATAAATATTTGTATAAATAAAACTATAACATAGAAAAATATTTTTTTGGATTTTAAAGTATTTTTTAGTTTTGTGTAAAAGATTTTAGGATTTTTTTTATGCTTTTTATTTTTCAATTTTTAGTGATTTTTGGTCTGAAATTAAAATATTTCAAAATATACTATAAGTACTTTTTTTGAATTTTTAGACATGTTTTTATATTTGTTTGGTATTTTCTAAGTTAAACATGGAATATATGTGCTCCATTTCATTTTTAATAAATAGACAATATGCGAAAAATGCCAAAGAAATATGGGCATGAAAGTATAAAACATGGGGAATTTATTTATATTTTTGTAGATTTTTAGGAGTACACTAAATATATTTAATAAATAGATAAGGCACACAAAATTTCAAAGTCCTAGCAGACGCATTTTTGCAAATAAAATATAAGATAGGGGCCTCAGTGCAAATATGCCAAAAATATACAACGGAATCAAGATTTTATTAAACTATTTAGCAAATACAAAAACGCCAGGGTTTTACATGCAAAATATTCATCACATGGGAATACACGTAATTGAGCTTGAGAAGGACCAACGTGTAAATACAATTAAGTCCAAGGGCCTCCCAGCAAATTTCACAAAAATATACAATGCTATCGACAATTTATTGGACTAAATATAAATATATAACTTACAGGGGTGTCCCTGTAATATGCCCAGCTTAGGTGAGACAACACATGAGCTGAGCTAGACTGGACATAAATACAATTTAAATAAATACATAGGTCTATTTGCAAAATGTCCAAATTATTTATAACGATAACTTTTATTTACAGGACTATATAATAAAATACAAAAATACAGGGCAAGAATATGCAGTTTATCTCATAAGTGGATGGATCCAACGGTGGTTGTCAAGCCACTTATCCACGTGTCATGTCAACTCCTGGACGGGTGATACCCCTTTGCCGATCTGTGGTACGGATGAGATCCGGGACTTCATCAGGCGGCTGGAGGCATGGCGTGCTTGAACGACCATGATTAGATCTGGGCGGCGAAGTCAATCGAACGGCTTCTGCTCCGCTCGAAGAAAAGGGAAGAAGGTCCCTGCCTCTGAGCTTCGATCGTCGATTTCTCCGGTCATGGGCGGTCTTCTACAATGACGATGGGATCTACACGTCTGGGGCGGCTCTCCGCAGCTGCTGGTGTCACTTGGAGGACAAACAGAGCTCGGATGACGGTGATCAAGCTCTAAAATGAAGTAGAGCTCCAGGTGCCTCCTTTTTGCTAAATCTGACCCCCTTTGGGGGTCCTTTGGCCCTCTAGCTCCTGCAATAAGGTCCAGCAAAAAAAACATAAGGGGCTCGGGCTTTATTTGGCGGAATGGATGAAGGATAAAGGTGGTGGAGGTCTCAGATGAGGGTGGCGGAGGTGGAGACCCGATCTCCAGATCCACAATGGATCTGGGGGATACGAAGGTGTTCGGGAAGTGGGGAAACGGAAGAGGAGAGGAGTGAGGTGGTTGGCGAGGTGATACACATGGAGGCACAATGAATAGGGTCGTGCAAGAATAAAAATCTACCTAAAAATGGATGAATGCGCAACTCAAACTGGGCTGGAGCCAAGGAGGAGGATGGTCGCCGGAGCTGGCCTCATGGGTGCACCTGCCCTCCGTCGACCGCTACGAGCTCAGGGGATGCTCACCTATCACATATAGTCCTCGCTTTGACCAAGTCACGTGGTTTAGGGGGGTGAAGATGACCAAAAATTGAAGCGAATGCGGAGGTGTTTATTTATAGACAATGGGACGCACCCTTATTGACCGGGAAAAATCATGAGGATCGAGCAATGCTCAGAGATCTCTAGGTCTGGCGTGGATCATGAAGGTTCTGGGAGTGATTTTCATGAAGAGATGGAAGTTTATAAATGGATGTAGCGGTAGAGAAAATGGCAAGAAAATGCGAGATTAGAAAGTTGTAGCGCACCAGCATTCAGATGGGACAGTTGAACAGAAGTCAACAGCCCCGCGATGGGATAGGTCCACATCAACCGAATAAAGACAAAACAAGGGGTTTTATGAAAGAATAATTAATTAAAAATAATAAAGGACTTTTATTAATTTTCGAGTATAAAACTAAAAAATGGTTTATTTTTTAATGTAGTACTTTATTATGATTTTTATTTATTTTTTGGCTTTATTTATTAGTAGTTAATTTTTAATAGTGTATTTATGGGTATATTCATCTATGTTTTGTACCTTTTTATTTTGTATATTTTATTTTATTATTTTATACTTTTATTTTATATATTTACATCTTATTTTTATAAGTATAATATATTTTTATTATATTTCTATGATGTTATTTGTACACTTAAATAAATAGATATGTATATCTTATAGGTATATTGACAGGTATTTTACCTATATTTTATATACATCTTTTTATTGTAATGTATTTTAGTAGGTTTTATTTTGGTTTTGTATTTGTAATAGAATATAGATAATATTTAAAATATTATAAAAATATGAAAGAATAAAGAATAAAAGAATATGATCCAATTTTATTTATATACATGTATAGCATAGGTATTTTATCTATGTTTTTATAGACTTATTTTATTTTACATTTTCTTTTTAGTTTTATTCTAGTTTTAATATGTACATATCTTATAGATGATATTCACAAAATTATAAAAAATATAATTTTGTAAAAATAGTGAAGGATGAATAAATCAAATATTTTAATTAGGTATAATGTACAATGAGGGCCCAAAACCTAACTTTCACATGGTAAACTCCAAAAAATATAAAATCACCACCATTAAATAGCTTGTGAAAAGTTATATAAATTAGAGCTGATTTTGATATGTTTTGAGTTTTTATTTGAAAGATATGGGTCTGTAACGTTGGGATTTTGGCTTTTTATTCTGTGTATAAAATGGATATTGTGTATTATTTTTGTACAAACTCAATTTTGTATTTTGTCAACATTATTTCTATAACTTTCATGTATAAAGTTTCTTTGTTTGATGTATAAATAATAAAGAATAAAATAGGTGTCAAAAATGCTTAAATAATGAATGAATAAATGGTATTTTTATTGTATTTTTGGCACTTATCTCCCCTAACTTTATTCCTTGTCGACCAACTCAATTATTGACTTGGTCTCGAGGTTCAATGTCATGAAATATTTTCGATATTTTATCCTTTTTTCTTTCTTCTCTTTATTCAATAATTTTGACATTAAAAACCTTATTTTATGTACAAATAATACAATAAGTGATGAGTGTTATTATGTCAAAATTAATGTTATTTACATGCGTTAGGTAGGGTTTTTAAGGCCAAAATGATAAAATAAAGGTGATGAAATGGAGATTCATCAGGCTCCTATCACGAACCCTTTTCTTCAGGTGATCAACATTGAAAGAAATCGAGGCCCGTATAAGTAGAAACAATTCAAAATAATTTAGAAAACGAATTTCAATTAAAAGTATCAACAAAAAATATTTATAATTTAATAAAGGGATTTTTACCCGGCCGACCCTATAATCTTTATCAATTACCTCCATGACCTTTTAAAAATCATAATTCCTCCCTCGCCCTCGTAAACTTCCTAACCCTTACCCTATAAACCTTGTGGTTAACCCCCATCCATTTACGCATTAAAACTAACCAGATCCTGTTACATTCTTTTATGTTATACCTGTTTTATTTATCAAATTTACATTAATTGCCACTCCCTCTCACCCTCCTCCTTTTCCCCACCACCCAGCACCCACCTCCTCCTCGACCTCCATCGCCCTCGTCCTTCTCTCTGACCTCCACCCTCGACCTCCTCGTTCCCGACCTCTGCCCTCACCATTCATCTCTAGGTCCTCCGCCATGCCCTCCATCTCCCCAATCTCCGCCCTCGTGTTTTCCCTCCACCTCCCTGATTCTATCACAACAGCACATGGGAAGCACCCTCGCACCACGCATCGCCCAGCCTCAGCAGCAACACCCCGCCAAGGTCGGTCCACTGCTCAGCGTGTGTCTTCTCCCTCCAGATTCGCATCTCCAGGCGACGCACCCTCCTCAAGTCGTCTCTTTCTCGCGAAGCCCCTCCCGCCAATGCTCGAAACCCAACCCTCCCCCCTCGGGCCTCCTATGCTCGAAGCTCCCCCCCCCTTCCTCCACTCCACGCACCTCCTCCAGCCCAGGTCCACCCCCCCTCACCCGCCGCCTGGAAGCCCCACCCCTCCAGGTCAAGCGCTGCCCCCCACCTCCTCCAGCCTAGGTCGAGCCACAATGCCACGCTCCCTCACGCACACCTCCTCTAACCAGGCAATGTCTTGTCGAGGGAGGATAGATGGAAGAGGTGGTGCAGTTGGGAGGAAGTTGTTAGAGGAGAAAGGAGGGAGGATTTTTTTCTTTTCTTGATTAATTATAGCCGTCTAATTGCGGATTGGTTAGATTAACTCATTTTTAACCCAAGAAAGTTAAATCTAGATGAGTCAATTTAACAATAAGGTTTGTGGGGTACGACAGAGCAAGTTTATAGGGTTGAGGGAGGAATTAGTATATTTCAAAGGTTGTGGGGGGTAATTGATAAAGATTATATGGTCTGTCGGGTAAAAATACCTTTAATAAATTAATTTTTGATGATTTTTAATAAATAAAATAAATTAATTTATAACATTAAATAATTGAAATATAGATACTTACAGTAATAAAATACTTATATACATGCATTTATTTGTACAAATATATACACCATTTTCTATTTTATTTATTTACAAAATAATTTAATACATAATTTAAGCATTTATTTGTACATATATATACGCCATTTCCTATTTTATTTATTTACAGAATAATTTAATGATCTTAAATATATTTTTATTTTATTTTTAAGGGTTAATGTAACGGGATAAATAAAGAGATTTTTACCTGGTGGACCCTATAATCTTTGTCAATTACCTCCACAACCCTTAAAACAACCTAATTCCTCCTTCGACTCTGTTAACTTGGTCCATCTTACCCCATGAACCCCGTCGTTAAATTTACTTTTACCTGAGTCAATGCTTTGTGTTATTCTAACCAGAGGAGCATTGGATGATGGATCTTCCACCTCATCTTCCCCTTCTTCCTCTTCATCTTCTTCTTCCTTCATTCATCTTCCTCGCCCTACTCTTTATTTTCTCTCTCTCACTCTCTTTCTTCACCACATCTTCATCCATCCACCAAATCACAGATTTTTTTCCATTTTCATGAAAAAATCCTATCTTCTAATCATGAAAATGATTTTTAATTTTTTAGATGAATTCTTAAATTGATTAATCAATCATTTAATGCGGCTAAACAAATAGGGAGGAGGAGGAGGCCATGTACCCTTTATCCTTCCTTCCCCATCTGCCTTTGTTCCCCGCCCCACCTCCAAGGACCCAAACCCCCCAATCCCCCTCCCCAGCCTGCCCTCTACGGTGAGGTTGTCATCGACAACATCATCGAGATACAAATCAATGACCACGATCGTTTCTCTCCCCTCAAGTGCCGCAGTGAGCATCCCCCTCCCTTTCCATCGATGCCCTCATCACCCTTTCTGTGGGTGTCCCCATCCCTCCCCATCGACACCCTCATCACATTTTCTGTAAGCGTCCCCTCCTTCCCATCGACGCCCTCAACACCTCATCGGAGCTTATGCAACACAAACTATAGCAAGAAGAAGATGAACCCAAGGAGATCGACCCCCTCCAGGGTCGAAAAGGATTCACGGAGATGAAGCAATATCATCTCTAGCAGCTTGCATCGATCGGAGCCCGATACCTTCCCCTCCAGTCCACTCCATCCTTCGACCGCACCCCTCCTTCCATCCTCCACGCCTGCCTCTCCAACCCATCCGCCCGCAACCCATGCCCCTTCCTCCAAGGAAGTCAAGGTATATGACCTCCTAGTTTCCTGCTGTTGCATCGAGGGTGGAGGAAAGTTGCTCCAGCGACTATACTCGAATGATGAGTTTTGTGTGGATTGTGTAGAACTGACCTCTGATGTTATTCACCTTCTTGATCGGTCCTGATTAACTGGAATGAAGATAATGCTTATGATTCTTAACGAGGGAAGGAAAGGATGTGTGGTAGCAATTGTGGGTGGGGAAATGGAGGTGAAGAGGATGATGAGGGGAGAAGAAGAAGGGCATTCATTGTAATTTTGATAAATGAAATGGTGTTATGTATTTGATTTTAACGGAATCTGATTACTTTTAACATCCCAATGGATGGGAGTTAACTATAGGATTTATGGGGTAATGATTAGCCAGTTTACAGGGTCGATGAAGGAATTAGGTTGTTTCAAAGGTCATGGAGGTAATTGGCAAAGATTATAAGGCCTACCAGATAAAAATATTTTAAATAAATATACTTATGTGCAATATATATACATTATACCATGTAATTAATACAATTATTTTATTTTTGATTATTTTTACTTTATTATTATTATTTGTATTTTATATACATAACATAAAATATGTACAAAATAACTAATGAAAATACATTATATGAAAAAAATATAATGAAATAAATAAATAAGTACAATAAATAAGTACACTATACACAATAGATACAACATACACTCCAAAAATCGAACATTCACATTTTAACTCTAAATTTTATGAAACTACTTTTATTTTAAAGTTTATTTTATTTTGAACACAATGAAAGTGAGTTTGATTCATTATAATTTATATAGAGTAAATATTGATCTTTCAATTCTGTCTTTACAGTTTTTTGCGAATGTTTTCCCTTTTATTATGTACATGGTTTATTTTTGCAATCATTTTTATTTCTTAAAATACATTTTTATGTACAAGTTTCAAGAAGAAAATATTTAAATTTAAAGATTGAAATAATGATAAATAAAATAGATACAAAATATGTGCATAATGAATAGTGATGAATTTATACAATGAACATTCAATTTTGTGATATTTTTATAATTTATTTACCTTATCTCCCCCTACTTTTTTCCTTGCCGACCATGTTAATGAAGGATATTGTGAATCCTTAAGCGCATCACGGAAGCGTGTCGATTGCATCGTATGCAATCGGAGCAACTAGTCGCACTAGTCGCTAGATGTGGCGGAAATTAAAATTTTTAAAACTAAAGATGAAACCACATGATCACGAGAACACTTCTCGGATTGTTTCATCAAACCACAAAGTATAAGGAATACCTCTTGAAGCGTGGTTGTGATCCCGAGATCCCAAACAAGAGATCCTTCTGTCTCAAGTTCGATCCAAGGAGAACGCACTTGCGGGCACGATGATGAGTCGCGTTCCTCCCGCAATCCTCGATGAAGATCCAAGCAATGGATCCCCCTGATTTTGTCAAGCGAAATCCGTCGTCTTCCCTTAGAGTAAGCAATTCCAAAGAAGAAGGAGATCCTCGAGTCGTCGAAGGCGAAGACACGATGCTCTCCTCCTCAATACACAAAGTGGACGGACACTTGAAACTGAGGGAGAGAGGTTAGACGAGAATGAGAGAGAGAGAGTAGTAGGCTTCTACAACTCTTAATGATGTACAAAGAAAGGCTAGCCTAGCCCTCCTTTTATATTAGTTTAGGATCCAATGGATCTCAATCCTGGCACACATAGATCCAACGGCCATGCTTGGTCTATGAAAATCAATGGCTATGATTGTTGTTGGCTAAAACCAACAACATTAATTTATATTTAAATTAAATATATGTTGCAAAATTATCAATACAATTTAATTTAACATAAATAAATTAATCAATAGATAATGTGATAATTAAAAAGGAAGGCAACAAACCACCCTAAATCATAGGGGGCGTCACCTATGAATAAGTCATAGGTGATGCCACCTTTTATTTAGGTGGTTATTTTGTCTTCTCTTATTTTATCTTATTATCTCTATTATTGCAATAATATCCACCAAATTAATTCCAAATTAATTTGTGAATATTTCAATCATGTCATCGAAAAATATGTGAATCAAATTCACAACCCAAACTAATTTGTAAATTACATTTCCAATTAATTAATAAATGTGAATCCAATCCACATTTAATAATTAACAAATGCTATTTATAAAATTTCTCTCTCTTGAATATATGTATATTATAAATCATATTTATAATACACCAATATTATGGATAGTATTATCCACATTCTCTAATCCTTGATAATTAAATCCTATTTAATTATCTTGGATAATTATTCTCATAATATGAATCCCATTCGTATTATGCTTGATAATTAAATCTCATTTAATCATCAAGTCCTTCTTACTTGGATATGCATTTCATCAAATGAATTATTCTTGAACCCTTTCAAGAATAATGTGCTTTCTCCACAGATACTTGGAGATCAGGACAGGGCGACTGTATTGTTCCACGTATAGTGACTTGGATGTTGAGATCTTGTCTCAAATCCAGATCGTATGAACCTCCCACAGATGCTTGATTAATTCAAGACTGCAAATCTATCTTCTCATTGAATCTGAATCTCATTCAGACCAATGTCCAACACTTGGACTAAGATTAGATTGCTTCTCTACTAGAAGGAGTCGCTAAAATCCAGACCTGTTTCATCACTCCCTCGGAATGGAAGCTTCATGGATATACAATCGTTTATGATTACATCACCCTCAGGTATTCCCAATACCTGTACGTCCTACATACTGGAAGACCCATGGTCAACTCGAAGATTTAAGATCAATTTATACTATCTTCTTCAGGGTTTGATCACTAAGTTTCTCAATCTTGGTTATTGAGAATCGGTATCGATCATATGCTTTCCCAAAGCATATCTCATACCCTCAAATTCATGTCATGCTTCCAAAACATGACGACCATGCATGGAATTTGATCGGTCCCAATACCTCATGAGTGAGCTCATGTCTTCCGGTTTATAAGTGAACTGTATGATCCCTTTGAGAGATCGTATAGCTCATATGCCCTTATATGCACACTAGCTCGCCGGTGTATAGACCTTGGTTAGGCCATCAACCTATTGGTCTGCCAAATGTACATACTCAAACATATAGCAATACATCTGTCTCCGGTCAGAGGATGTGGGCCTATGCTGTGACAGTATTCAACATAGGACTTAGGTTATCTCGATCTCGTTAAGTCAACCCATTGACCTAACTAATCTGACACCTCTGAATCAGTATTTCCCATGCAGAGATCCTGCATCGAGAGGTCGGTCAGATATCAGCCTATGTGAGAAAAGGATTGCCATCTCCTACTCAGGCTGGAGATCTTCTCTTAATAATCATTTGACGGTGCTTGATGAGTCCTCTATCTAATTCCTTAGATATTCACCCAAACACCAGGCCTCTAGAATTCATTTAATGAATCAATAGCTATATGATTATCAAGATGGCCAGGTACATAACCCTAATTGTACAGAGGAACCTTATAGTGCATTCATTCATATAATTTTAGAAAGGGAGGTGAAACATCAATAACTTTTATTGATAAACATAATATTACAATAACATTTTATTGTAAGAACGGTTCGCCAGGGCTCACATGTCCAAGAGTTAATACTTGACATGGTCTCGGGATTTCGGATTAGCCTGTAATTATTACATATATACAGCCTTCTTTATTTTTTTTTTTCTTTTTTCATTATTCTTTTATTTTAGATATAAATAATCTCTAAATATACAATATTAAAAAATGATATTAGATTGTTAAAAAGATGTGAATTAATGCTATTTACATGTATTTTATTAAGGATTTTAAACCAAAATGAAAGAATAAAGATGATGAATTAATGATTCATCATCTGGGACCACAAATTCATGTGTATACTTACGAAAACATCAGATCAAGAACTCTTTATACCATGATGCCCTATCCAAAAACCTCATATGAATAAATTTTGAAAAATAATAACAATAAGGATTGCTATATGCGTCATCGCTAATAATATAACATCCAATATAACATTACTTGCTAATTTCAATTATAAAAATATGATGACGCAACGAATAAGATTATAGTTATTTATTCAACGGGCGACAATAAAGTGACGAATTTTAAAGAAAACATCACTATAAATCTAATTGTAAAATTTTTAATTTGGACAACTGTAAAGAAATTCAAAAAAAGAAGAGGAGAAAAATACGGGAAGAATGATATCGTTTGTTCCAAAAGAAGAGGCGAACAATTGGACGTTAATGATTGGGACCCATAAGACGCCTATGTTGACGTTAACTTTGTTTTTCCTTAGTAAGACAATGAACCTTTCACCTAATTTAATGCATATATATTATTTATTTATTTATTTACGTACATCAAACACTCGTGGAGTCAAAATAAAAAGTTTGGCCGAAGAGCATGCAATTATAATTAGGGTTTGGGAATTGGATATGGACATCTCCGTGCAATATATGCCGCCATATCCAACCTTTGACTTGTCTTAGTAGAAGATTAAAATATCTTTTGGAATCTACGAAGAGATTTTCAGATGGACAAGTGGCGGCTATAACATTTCCAATTTGTATCGAGGTGTTGTGTATACATGTATCGTTATTGGGACGATCACATTATGAAGGCAATCGATCCATGCTTAGAATTTGTTGATGGTTGGCATGTCCCTACACGTTTTGGAAATACCCTAACTACCAATCCAAGGGCTAGGATTACTTGGTAAATATACGTATGTGTCCAAGGGGATATTTGCAGTTACAATAACATTATTCTTACAAAATTCATTGTATTGCCCTTATATCGTTACACTTATGCCCATATTTTACCTTAATGGATGAGCAATACTGTGAATTTTGTCATAATATAGAGGTACAAGGTTATTAAAGGGATATTCACTTCCATAATTCTGACTAGTTTCGTATTTGTGTACATATTCCTTCATAATCACGAATTGCAATCAGAACCCTCAAAAGTCCTTAACTCTTACATGGCAAAAATATGTGTTAATCTCCATTTATTTCTCCGTTAATTTTTGAAGGAATTCGTCAACGTTTGACATTTTACCCCTTGAAAAAATTACAATTTCAAAATATGCCCATATCTTCCTCCCTCAACTTGGACAATTGAAGAATCGCCCATCTTTCTCTTTTGATCTTTCACGCGACGGAGCTTGTCGAGGATGTACGAAAATGATGACAGACGGTGGAGGGGTTGGAGGCTTTGGAGAATGGCGCTAGAGAAGGCGGATGAGGGGCCCGGAGGAGGGGGGCAGAAGGAGCTGGAGGAGGGGTTGTAGAGGATGGAGTAGGGGCTGGAAGTGCCCTGGAGGGGGCAGAGAAGGGGGCTTGAAGGGGGCGACGAAGTAGGGGGTGAGGATCCAGAGGAGGGGGTTGCGGATAGACCTGGCCAACGGGCTGGGGGCCGGTCCGCCCAGCCCGTCCAGCCCGCTCATGGGCCGGGCTTGGACTTCGAAATTTAAGCATGGGCCGGCCCGGCCCGGCCCGTAAAAAAAATATAAATATATGTCAAAGTATACATATATTAATATGATATGCTTTAAGTTTTTCATTTATGATACTAGTTTTAAATAAAAATTCAATGAATTACATGTCAAGTAACATGTAAACTACGTATATTAGTTATATAAAGTATAGATGGTATTAATAAAATCATTTATACGTATGAAATACCATTAAAAAAATCAATGGAAATGACCAAAATGGGCCATGGAGGCCCATGGGCGGGCTTTGGACAAAGGTTTTTTAACCTCGGCCCGTTCGGCCCGGCCCATGGGCCGGCCCGGCCCGCAATTTGGCCAGGTCTAGTTGCGGAGCTATAAGGAGGGCTGGAGGAAGGTGATGGAAGGCTCTGAGGACGGGGCAACGAAGCTGGGGGTGGCGGGGGAGTGGTGTAAGCAGATGCAGGAGGCGATCGACAAGGAGGGGTTTGGGCGGAGTGGGGAGGTGGATGGAGGAGGAGGGGCATGGGATGTGGATAAAGGAAGGAGGAGGAGTTGGAGGAGGAAGAACGATGTGTTCTTTTTTTTCTTTTTTAGTTTTCTTTAGTTTAATTCACAACGATTAGATTGAAGATGGTTAGACTAACTCGTTGGTGTAGTTGAGTTAATGATATATAACAAAAGATTATGGGTGTGAGACGAATTGATTACTCAAGAATTCTCGTGTTGTGATTATAGAGGATTATGTGTGTAAATATAAAATTAGTAAAGGTTATGAGTATAAATATCCTTTATTAAAAAATTGAAGGGATAACTGTAATTGTATAATATATGAGGGGCATAAGTGTAAATAACGGTAGGGGTAAGGAGGGGCACACGCCCGCCTCCCATTTTCGATGAAATATTATACATCACTCATTTATTCAAAGAGATAGATATCGTGCCCGATAAAATTTCGATCACTCTTAATTTTTATATCGAAGTTAGATCTTAAAAATAGAGTCCAGGAAAGTCTCTCTCCCTCTCTCCCGTACCATTCTTCCGCTAAATCCATAACTGAAACTTTTTTATTACTTTTTCTTAGAATGTTTGTCTTTTATTTTCTATTCCTTTCTATATATATATATATATATATATATATATATATATATATATACACACACACACACATACATATATACATGGCTGCCCCCGCCCCATTTTTCGGCGTTTTTTTTTATTTTTTTTTAAAAAATAAAACCATGTATATTCATCCATATATCCCTCCTATATGTCATTCGAATTTCGTCAGAAACAGAGACTCCTACGGCCTCCATCTCGATGGTATCGATTTTAAAAAATCCTGTTACCGTTAAAAAATTACTGTCCAGATGGAGGCCGTAGGAGTCTCTGTTTCTGACGAAATTCGAATGGTATATAGGAGGGATATAGGGATGAATGTACATGGTGTTATTTTTCAAAAAAAAATAAAAAAATTTGCCCAAATAAGGTGGGGGCAGCCACATATGACCCATATATATATATATATATATATATATATATATATATATATATATATATATATATATATATATATGGGTAAAATGGGGCTGCCCCCAGGGAGTAGCCAACTTGGCTACTCTCACCCCTATTTTTCCCTCATTTTTTTTGGAAAATAACAATTTGAATATTCATCATTATATCCCTCTCACATTCTATTAAAATTTCGTCAGAAACAGAGACTCCTAAGCCCTCCATCCAGACGTCATTTTTTTAACGGTCGCAGGATTTTTTAAATCGACCATGTTTGGATGGAGGTCGTAGGAGTCTCTGTTTCTGACGAAATTTTAATAGAATGTGAGAGGGATATAATGATGAATATACAAATTTTTATTTTCCAAAAAAATAAAAAATGAGGGAAAAATAGGGGTGGGAGTAGCCAAGTTGGCTACTCCCTGGGGGCAGCCCCATTTACCTCTATATATATATATATATATATATATATATAATAGAATGACTTCATTAAGCATTTTTATTAAAAAAAATAATACAGAAATGAATTTTATTGGCAATATAGGACAAAATTTATTAATAAACTTATAGTTTAGAAATCTTAGAAATATAACGATAGAATTTAGAGTGATTTACAATAAGGAAATTATCAAAGTTAAAGCACGTCCATATTCCTTTTAACAAGATATCAGGACAGTCATACGATCTTTTACAAGCAGTTGTGTTGATAGACATCACGAAATATGTGGAAGTAATAAAATAAGGAAAAATTGATTGATGATTTAGATGCATTTGGATTTTAAAATATTGAAGCATTTAGAGTCTATTATTTGTTCGTAAAAAATCAGAGATATCTTAAAAAAATGAAAATATTATATTGCGAATGTGTGTTTCTTATTAAGACAAAGGCTAATAAATAAAAATAAAATTTCAACTTTCCTCAACCTGAGATCTTTTGAATCTAGAGACCAAAGAAATAAAATATTTTACATTTCAATTATAATCCTATAAAAAAGTTAATATAGATTTTGAATCTGATTTGAAGATTAGTGTCAACAGGTCAACATAACCAACATAAGTGCATTCCATGTGAGACATGTGGATCAAACAAAGTGTATCAAAAAATTATTTTATTTTCTTAGACTTACAAGCTTATCAAACTCTCACTTTATTTTACATGTTGCAACTCCTATAATTGAAAGAGCATTCTCCACAATGAATAATATAAAAAAAAAAAAGAATTTTCACCGCATGAACTATATAAACTTTCGTAAATTATCTTCTCGACTTTTGAAATATCGATATTCATCCATCGACCTCGTAAACTTGCTAACACTTACCTCACATATCTTATAATTAAAAAACATTCGTTCGACCTCTAAAACTAACAAAATTCCGTCATTTTTAGTATACTAATTATTTTATTTATCAAAATTACAAACAATACCCCTTCCTTTCTCCCTCCTCACCCTCTACATCCAACACCTACTCCTCACTCAATGCTCCATCCCCCTCCCCGGACCTCCGCCCTCCCTTTTCTCCGCCGACCTACATGATGAAGGTCCAGTTCTCCGATACCGTCTTCGCGAGCTGCTGCAACTCGTAGGCAATTCGAGTCGTGGCGTCGTCCGACCCCGTCAATGCCTTCAGCTTCTTGACGAGGAACGACGCCATCATCTTTGCCACCTCTAGAGCCACCTGCGATCCTCTCGCTTCCTCCTTCAAACCCGAGGGATCACCAGCGACCTCGAAGTGAATGCCCTATTCACGGCACCACTGCGCGATTAGATTCTTGACTTCCAGGTTGGGCAGCAGCTAGAGGTGCGGGAGCGGCTGCTCGGCTTAACATGTGTTGTGGCCCATAGACGGCCACCAAACACAGCTCATGTAAGGGTGTACCCAAAGAACGAAGACTTTCTTTATCCTTCTCTTCTGTTTATTCGAAACTACGGCCGTGAGCTCGAAGCTTCTTCCTCGGAGGCGTCGACTGGAATCCGCGGGATCTGTTTTCTCTCACATTCTCGCACTTGGTGGTGGACTCTCCGGCATTTCTTTCTACGGTCAAAGTTGTTGATTTGTTCGCTAATATATATAATCATGCTAACTATTCTAAGGTTTTTGAAACCGAACCGAACACTGAATCGGAAATCTTGTTGAAATGGTCGGATCGGATCGAATCATGTAATCAAATCGGTTCAACCGAATGATGACATCGTCATTATTTAAAATCGGATTAAATCAGACCAGTGAAAAAAGTGGTTGAACCGACTAATCAAGTCGAAATGAAATAATATATAAGTATATATAATATACACTTAATATACTTGAAATAAAATACATACATAAGGTATATATTTAACAATATACATAAAGTATTTTCTTATACACCATCAAATATTATGCATATCATATATATACATATTATTTGGATTAGATGCTTTATAACATGATAATAATTTAATTATATTTAAAATCCACTACATTTAAAAAGTTGTGTTAGTGTAATCGGTTAGTAGTGTGAAATAGTTTGAGAAAAAAATTTTGACATGAGATGGTATGTCAAGATTGCTTTTACATATTCATTGGTCGCTCAGGGAAATAGATCGATGTAATTGAATATCAAAACCCAAACGAACCATGTGCATATTTGGTAAGAATTTGGCCATCAATGTGTCCTAAAGAATTCACATTTCTCCTTGTTAATGAAAAGATATGGTATCCTTTATCATAGACAGTTTTCGATGAGGGTTGGGTCACCTTTTTCGTAGAGTTGTTCAAGTGTCGAAAATCTTTTTATCGATCTAAGAGAGATTATGCGATTTTAGTTGGCCTTAAGATCTTTCTCGATGATGCGATTGAAAAGGAATTACAATGGAATGGAATCAAGACAAGAATGGAATTAACAATGGAATTAATGGAAAGGAATAAGTTTTTTTCATTCTATTGTATGGATCATATTAGGAATTGAAACATATATTATGAGACATGTTCCTTTCTTATATCTGGATAGGAAAAAGAATAGAAAGAAAATAATAATCCTCTGATATATTTGGTTAAGTAGAAAAAATAATCGATATTCTCAAACTTATTTTTCATATAATCGATATATTTCATATAAAGAATCGATAGTCAAATTTAAATGGAAACTAATTTGTTTTTCCATAGAATTGATATATTTGATATATCCATATTCATGTCCGCTACAATATTTTATTACCATATCTATATCCATATTCTAAAGAAATTGAAAATGTTATGGGTATCCGTATTCGAAAAAAATAAAAGCACATATTCATGCCCGTATACGTATCCACTAAAATGTAACCCGTATCCATATCCTAAAAAACTAAAGATGGTGTCTATATCCATATCTATAGCAAAAAAAATAAAATCCATTTCCATATCCATATATGTCTCCGTAAAAAGAACATCATCCATGTCCATATATATCCGTTAAAAAAATTAAAATCCATATCCGTATAGTATCCACTAGAATATAATCAACATCCATATCTTAGAAAAAAATGGAACATTGCACATGTTTCCATATTCATATTAGGAAAAAAACATATATCCCTATCCATATATATATATATATATATATATATATATATATATATCTAGAAAAAATAGAAAACATGTATACATGTTTGTATCTGTATCTATAAAAAAACATATTTAATATATTGTATCCTTAATAATAGATATATTTAATATGTGTGTGTGCGCGTGAGTGCGTGCGTGCGTGTGTTGATATCCACTGGAATATCTTGTAACCATATTTGTATCCATATCCAAAAAAATTAAACTATATCTATACCTTGATCCACAAAAATATCACATATATATGTCAGTATCCATATATGCATATATTTGACATTTATCCAATCTTTTTCATCCATATATTTGTGTTTGTCAGTATCCATATGTCCATATCCAAAAAACAATATCCATGTATGTGTCCAAAAAGTTTCCAAAAAAGGAAAAACATATCCATGCCGATAACCGTATATTTGTAACAATGATATATTAATTAAAAAATATTGAAGAAGAATACATTCATTACCATTTGCAAGGAATGACATCTCAATTCCTATGAGGTACCTTGGAACGGCAATTCCCATGTATGAGAGAATCAGGTTTCCTTTTTAATCGTTATTTCTACTTTAATATAATCTAACAAACACGGGAATGTAATCGATAGAGGAACGGTGATTCTATTCTCTCCTCTATTTCAGCATAACAAACGGTCTTTGATGTCATATGATCAGTTCTTTCATGTGGAGGCCTTCAAGCTGATCACTCCATCCAATAAGTACCTCAGGATCAAATTAATAAAAATATATTAGGAAAAAATTTTAAACCATTAGATGAAGATCAAATGGTCTGATTACAGCAACTTAGTTGCAGCACTATACAACTCCATTTTCGCCTACGTGTATACTGTGCGTGTGTCTCTTTTTATTATAGACATGTCAAACTTCTTCTGTAGACTGGCACTTGCGTGCAAGGGTTTGATTTGATGCATTTATCTATTATTTTTCTTCCAATTCCGTAATATATAAATAATATGTAGTCAATTAGAATCATAGATGAAAAAATAAAAAAAAGGTGAGTACTAGAGTGTTGAGAAAAGCAAGAGCATATGGGACATGCACTCATGCACATCCAATGCATGTGTGTGAGACTATTCCTTCTTTATTGCTCCCTTTCTTTCTTTTTGTTCTCTCTCAGTTGAAGTCCAACTCAACCTTTCCTTTTCTTCTACTCATGTCTTTTGCCTTTTTTTTCTATTTTTGGAATTTTTACTTACATGTCCCTCTAATTGCTCTTATTACGTTTGTATTTATCGAAGTATTCGTTGTTATATTTATTCATTGTGAATTATATAGCAACGAATATGACATACTTTTTAATTTCAGAAATAGATATTATTTTATGATAATTGTAAATTAAACATGGGAAGAGATAAGATGAATCTTCAAATTATTCGTTATATAATCAGAAACATATTTATGTTAAGAAATCGATACATAGAGTTTTTTTAATCCAAAAATGGGGAAACACGCGTAGGTGTCCGCCCCAGTATAGGAAAATACTGTCAAAACAATCAGGACTCGAGTAGAGTCCGAGTTAGGTGGATTACATTTTCAACATAGAACATCTCTCCACGGAAAATTACAGTATTTCTAGCGAGCCAAAGAGCCCATACATCCACAATTGGTACCAATCTCTCTGCATTTGGACGAAATCTAGAGTTGAGGAGAGATTCCCAGAATGATGTCATATTGTTATGATCAACCCAAGCCACATCCAAACTCCGCCAAAAATCTCTCATCCTAGCACAACCCAGAAAAAGGTGCTCGGCGGATTCCATCGATGAACTACACAGGACACATGAGTTATCTTCAGAGCCAAAGATATGTGCCCGTCTTTCCTTAGTGAGTAATCTCCCGTGTCTCACGAGTCACATGAAAAGTTATTAAAGATGTAAGATATGTCCCATGTCGATAAGAGTTACATAGAATGGGAGTGCATTTTTATAATTAGGAAGGCTTTATTAAAGAAACACGAAATTCTCATTTTTTAAAAAAAATATATGTAGAAAGAGAGGAGGAGCAAACTGCATAGTTCTTAGTCCAAGTCTTCCCCTCGTGCACAACATTTGATTAGATACACATCTTAGAATAAAATACCCTGTAAAGTCCAAGTTTAGGTCGTATACCATATCTCTTGACTACTAAAGTTTTTTCAGCCAAACAAACCTATGTAGACTGGTATTTTAATACCGTATATACTTTAAAATTCGTAACGAATAAACGTATTCGTCTTCATATGCATACCCATGGAATATTGATTATCCGAATTTGATTCTTTACTACCGTATCTGTTTTATATGTATTTCAACATCTATACAAATATCCATATATATATATATATATATATATATACATATAATATTTATATATTCCTTTATAATTGTATTTAAATTATTACGAAATAAGGATATTTGATATGTTTGTCATAATGTGTGAGTCAAAGAGTTCATGTATATTTAATACAAAGTACATCTACTGTTATTTATTATTCGTACGTGACATCTACTTACCAATTTTAAGAAGATAATAACATAATTTTTTGGTATGTTTTAACAAAGATAAGGATATGGTAATATCTCACTACAACAAAATTGAGTTATAATGACATTTTTTCAAAAACCGTAACTAAATTAGTCGTTGTTAAATATATAACAACGATATTATTTGCTGTTAAATGATTTTTCATACTCGAAATTAGCGATAAATATCATATATGGCGTTATATCATTAGCAACGGTCCACATAGTGATACTTATCCTTTGCTATTTTTCAAACTTTTAATTAAATGTCGCTAAATTTTGAACTAAAAAATTAGCGACGATTAGTTGATATTTTGAAAAATAGCAATGGAGAAGAATCACTATATGAACCGTTGCTAATGATATACCGACATATATGATAATCGTCGCTAATTTCGAGCATGAATACTCGTTTCGCAACGAATAATATCGTCATTATATATTTAACAACGGCTAATTTAGTGATAAATTTTGAAAAAACTGTCACTATAGCTCAATTTTATTGCAGTGAGATATTACCATATCCTTATCTGAGCTAAAACATACAAAAATTATTATGTTATTGTATTCTTAAAATTGGTAAGTAGATGTCACATGCGAATAATAAATAGCAGTAGATGTACTTTGTATTAAATATACATAAACTGTTTGACTCACACATTATGACAAACATATCAAATATCCTTATTTTGTAATAATTTAAATACAATTATGAGAGAATATATAAATAATATATGGATATATATGGATATTTGTATAGATATTGAAATACAAATAAAACAGATACGGTAGTAAATAATCAAATTCGGATAAGTTTGGATGGTTTGAAGAATAAAGAAAAGAAAAAAACGTAGACAAAAGTGTAATGGATCGTATAAATTCGACGTAATCATTTATTCTCGAATAGTTTATACTGTGACAAAGCTTATTTATCCCAAATAAAAATTTCATAAATACATATTATTTGATCGGCAAATCGTGCATGTAATTTCCAGCACATATATGACAAAGCGTTGCATCAATATATTCAAAGAACACAATCGAGTAATCAGGGCACTTATTGAGACACATATGTTCACGTTTGTCCCCTAATCATGTCCTTCCAAAAGGATTAAAAAGTACTTTTTTCTTGATGCCCATTACTTTGAAAAGTTGTATACTTATATCACTACAACAAAATTGAGTTATAGTGACGGTTTTTTTAAATTCTATCATTAAATTAGTCGTTGTTAAATATATAACAAAAATATTATTTGTTGTGAAATGATTTTTCGTATTTGAAATTAGCGACGAATATCATATACGTCGTTATATCATAAGCAACGGTCCACACAGTGCTGCTCATCCGTAACTATTTTTCAAATTTTTAATTAATCATCGCTAAATTTTGAACTAAAAAATTAGGGACGATTAGCTGATATTTTGAAAAATAACAACAGATAAGTGTCGCTATATGGACTGCTACTAATCATATAATGATATATATGATATTCATTGCTAATTTTGAGTACGAAAACTCATTTCGTAACAAATAATATCGTCGTTATGTAATTAAAACAACTAATTTAGTGACGGATTTTGAAAAAAAACATCACTATAGCTCAATTTTGTTGTAGTATATGGTATTCATTGTAATAATTTACATTGTTAAATTTGTAATAATATAAATTATTTATTGTTCAAATTCGCGAAGAATGTTGGTTATATATTAATAATAACGATCCATTCCGCAATGGTTATACGTTGACCCTTCCGCCATTATTTATATTTTTTGATCCATATCTCAAAGAAATCCGAAATTTTCTTTGTTACAGAAATAAGGATGCTAAACTTATCCATTACTTACACGAGTGTTCTTATTTTTCTACCGCTATTTTTGACATTCTATCCCGAGGTGTCGTCATATTTTTGTCTCTATCGTCACGTCGTGGAATACCAGATAACAATCACAGCTATATCTGGTAAAAGGACCGTTTCTTAATTTTAAAGATCAACGAGCACCTTATCCGAAAATTACCCAAAAAAACAAAATGGCGTGCAATGTCCCACCTACTTACCATACTCTCAAATTCCCATTCAAACCTTCTCATCTCTCTCTCTCTCTCTCTCTCTCTCTCTCTCTCTCTCTCTCTCTCTCTCTCTCTCTCTCTCTCTCTCTCTATGATATAGTTATATACTCCACATTCTAACATTCCCTTCCCAACCAATTGCCAAAATTTTGATCCAAAGCAAACACCAATGCCAAACATGCTACCGTGGTCGTGCTTTAGCATCCCCTCCACAACCACCTCCTCCTCGGCCTCGTCCGCGACCTCGGCCTCCGCCGTGAAGCTCGTAATGTGCACCGGCCAGATCAAGACCTTCCACCGCCCGGTTCCCGCATCGACGCTCATGTCGGAGCATCCCTCGCACCTCGTGTGTCGCTCCGACTCCTTCCTCGTGGGCCAGAAGGTGCCCGCGCTCGACGCGGAGGACGTGCTCGAGCTTGGGCAATCCTACTTCCTCCTACCGTCGAAATTCTTCAACTCCACCTTGTCTCTGGTGTCCATCGCCTCCTCGTTCTCCCCCTCCGACCGCGCCGCCCTCCTTCGGATGGTGGAGATCCAGAGGACCCCCTCTGGGAAGCTGAGGATAAGGGTGGGTGAGGAATTCATGGAGAGGAGCGACGAGGAGGATGAGGAGGCGCGAGGGAGGGTGTGCTCCACCGCGGAGTTGGAGAGGGACTACAAGGTTATGGTCAAGAAGAAGGGTGAGGTGTGGAAGCCTAAGTTGGAGACGATCAAAGAAAAAAAGGAGAAGAATAACACCAAGCAAGACAAGAAGAATCGTCGTCTCACTCATCCTCCTCCGCCACCGCCACCACCTCCATCAAAAGTGACAAAGAGTAAAAAGAAAGATAAAGAGAAAGAGAAGAAGAATTCCAAGACAGACGACAAAGCAACGGATGATGATTCGTCAGCTCCAGCTCCACCTCCATCTCCGCCTTCGCTCCCCGAGGAGAAAAAAGCGAAGAGCTCGAAAATCAAGAAGGAGAAAATCCAATCACAAGATAACAAGGAGTCGTCGCTACCACTTCCTCCTCCGCCTACTCCAAAGAATAAAAAGAAGCATAAGGACAAGGAGAAGCAGAAGCTCGAGTCAAACAATGAAGCAAAGGAAATTGATAACCAATGCCCATCAGCACCAACTCCTCCACCTCCTCCTCCTCCACCACCACCATCGCCGCTTCCCAAGGAGAAGAAGTTGAAGAAATCGAAGACCAAGAAAGAGAAAATCCAATCAGAAGACAAGAAGGATTCTCCCGGTCAAGACGATCAGTCACCACCTCCGCCACCGCCGCCTCCGCCGCGATGGTCCATGGCAAATGCCATGGACAAGCTAAAGAAGAAAGACAAGAGGAAAATCGAGAAAATTAGCTGAGACATTGATAATAAAATTTGTTTTTCTTTTAATTTAGTATTTAGATTTTGTAGATTTCCAGGAATCTATACTTGTGACGGTATACCAGAAAAAAGGAGATATTTTTTTATGGTCAAAGTATTTGATTGGACTATACTGACGGCTTATCCAGACAAGGGAAAAAACAAATCAGAAGCAACACGTGTTGGTCAGAGGCTTAATAGTAAACAGCCCAACGATTTCTCCAACCCTTTTTTTCTCTGGTAGTAATCGATGGCAAATGAGTAGGTTTTGACTGTGGTCAAACATTTTTACGTGGTTATTATTATTATTATTATTATTATTTGGGTTCAATGTTGGTTTTGATTTTTCTGGACACTTCATTGATGTTGACTGTCCATGTATCTCATATTTTTTCCTCTCTTCTTCTCTTGGGATTAAGCAAAGACATTAACTTAATCTTAGGCCCTGTTTGGTTGGAGAATAGGCTTCTGAATAAGGGGTCAATTCTCCTCCCGACACGGTTTCCAGTGTTACGACTATTTCTCATTATTCCATCTTATTTCACTTTTATTCCTATCTTTATCCCACGTTACATACCTTTATTTCACCTTATTCTCCTTATTTATATCCTACAATCGAACAAAGAATAAACCATTATTCTCCTTATTTCTCAACCTTATTTCCGATCCGAACACACCCTTAGAGTCCGTTCGGTAGGAGAATAAGCAGGAATAAGGATGGAGAATAAGATGAATAAGGGTATATTCTCCGTTCAGCTGGAGGATAAGAATAAGGAGAATAAGGTGAAATAAAGGTAGGTAAGGTGGAATAAAGATAGTAATAAGAGTGAAATAAGATGAAATAATGGGGAATAGTCGTACCACTGGGAACCGTGTCGGGGAGAGAATTGGCCCCTTATTCCAGGGCTTATTCTCTAACGAAACAGGGCCTTAAAGTACGCTAGGTCGAGTTCGAGATCTCGACAAGCGATCGCCTTGCTGAGGTCGGAATGCACCATCTCATGGTTACATCAACTCTATCTAGGTTACATACTGAATATGCAGTATATTCGACGTGGAAGGAAATATCGGGATATATCGATATATCGATATCGACATGGGACCGATATGAGTACCGATATGGCGATATATCCCGATTTTCAGGCATTTTTTTCACAAAAGCTCGTCGATATGAACAATATTTCGACGATATATTATCGATATATCGTATCGATACGATATCGAAATGATATCGATATCGATACGGCCTTCCATCACGCAGCTGATATGCAGCCATGCTGATCGAATATGCAATCTTAACAGCGCAAAGAATTCGGTTCGACTCATCGACGATTCATGACAGAGGAGTCTTTAGTAGCAGCTGGACATCCAGAAAGCATTGATGGGTTGTGGATGATAGAGTCTAGTGTTTGAAAGCTTCCATGTCATTTAATCTGCATGTTTCAAGTCAGTTATAAGCTTCGATCCAAACATCTTTCTTGTCTCACGAGATATGCATTGGCGCAAGGAGAGGGTTAAGCATAAGTAAAGGGAAATTAGTTTCCAAACCAAGAAGTTATACATGACCTTACGAGTCCCATATGACCATCCAAATCAAGGTCTTAAATGTCGGTTTCATCCAAATCAAGGTCTTAAATGTCGGTTTCAGTCACCATTTCGGTGACTGGTCGAAACGGAATTTCGGTCGAAATTCGATCGAAATTTCGGTTATTTTTTGTACTAGAACCCTCATATTTCGGTCATTTCGGTCGAATTTTGATTTCGACTAGATATCGATGTTCGACTGAATTTTGCTGAAATTTAAGTTCATGATCCAAACTGATGAGCAATATGAAAAATATTGATCAACATGTTGTTCGTTCCGCTGTCGCGTGCGAGTGGCCTCCAAGGCTCGGCGCTCGTTTCGCCTCCGATCCTCGATCGTCAGACCGCCTACATTTCCACCTAGCATCAGCGCCTCCACCCCCACCTCCTTCACATGTTGATGCCTCAGTCCTAGGGATGCAAACGGATAGGGATATATCCGTATCTGATCCGTCACTGTATCTGTTTTATACATATTTTGACATCCGTATCCGTATCCGTTTTAAAATGGATATGGATATGATATCGTTTTGATATCTGCAAACATCTGCATCCGTATCCGTATATCTATTTTCGTATATAATTATAGTCATAGGTTTATTTTTAACCATATATAACATAATTCTCTACCTCCTTTTTCCATATTTATGCAATTTTATGATACAAACACATTTAGTAAATTAATATCATATGTTTTCTATCCAATTCTTATATATTTAAGTTGATTCTATAGAGTATTTCTAACATTACTCGTGTGTGATCAGTATCTGTTTTACATCCATATCCATTTTCTAAGGATATCGAAAGATAATTTTAATATCCGTCAATATCCGTATCTGCATCCGTATTCGTATTAAAAAATAAATAAAAACATGATAATATTTATATTCGTATCCGTATCTGACCGTTTACATTCCGTCCCCCTCAAGCTTGCCACCACTGTCCTGCTAGGTAGACGCCCCTCCACCTTTACCGTATTGTCGGGCCGCCATATCGCCGAGCAACAGTTTCGTGAAGATCACAGGAAATCCCCACTCCAACTTTTTTTAGAGGAAAATGGGTGCTACATCGATGAGAAATTATTTCCAAGTTCGCCATAATGTTATATAAGCTAAGAATTACAAAGATTTTTGACATGTCCTGGAAGACGGACACCGTTCTGTGCCAACCATAGGGACAAGAGAATAGTAGCGATCTTGATCAAAACATGCTCAGTGTATTGGAACGAGTCGCGATGGCGAGCGGAAGCATGCAATAATAATCGTACGATCGAACCGTTACTGAAAACAGGAATGAAAATCAATGTAGAGATAAATATCAATTTCAAAAAATTTATTTAAGCTAAGAGTTCCATTATTACAACTCTAACTGGAGCATTTTTTTGTAAAATTACTTTAAGAATTAAAATAACATCTCAACAGTTCTTGTGTGCATACAAATATCCTCTAAATCTTCACGAGTTGAATCGTAACACGTCAGGAATACCGAGGAGTCCGTAGCATGATCCTAAATAAGCAATCAACCTTGTTCTTCACTTGAAATTGACAGCATAATTTTTCATGAGCCTAATGCCCAGTAGGCATCGAGGTCCATGCATGGGAATGCTAACGATCTTTTAATCCGTTGAAATGCATACACTTAGATAAACATCATTACGTGTCTAATTCTTCCCATGCATGTCTAAATTCGACTCTAATATGTGTAATTTGGATTCTTTTATAAGCATGCGTATACATATATAAATTTCATAAGAAAAATATGGCATACATTTCTTCATTCTTGTGGGGGCATATTTCATAGTACAACTTTCTTTTATCATATAAATAACTTTACATTTTAGCCCACATGACTTTGATGATTTACTTTCTTAAACCAATTCGTGTACAACATGTAATGATTTATTTTTTATTAAATCATTTCTTATATAACTCATAATAGTTTAACTTTATAAACCATGTTCTTGCATATCTTTCGCGTACGTATCTTGCTATACGTTTTCAACCACTGACATATGTGATCCGTGGCTTGATATGACAGTGTAACTACAATTGTAGATGACTTAGCGTTTACCTCTATGGTTCCTTACAACCATACGTCCCTTACGGTGTTGCCCCTTGGGCTCAGACAACCCCTTACTGTCGTCCATTTGACTCTTTATGAGTACGAGCATCAATCCACACTTCTTAGCATTTAACAAGGTTTTCATGAACCTTTGTATAACAATAAAATATCACTTAGTTCTTGATAAGGTATTAGTTCTATAAATTTGGGTCATCTATATGGGGTGATATGGTTGTAAAATAGTGTATCTTGATATTGCTGATCAACGTGCATCTTTTATACTGATGTATGTGTACGTCACTTTACATGATTCACGGTTTTATTTCCATGCATTTAATACTAGCCAAATAATAATGTAATCTTATGAAAGGCTATGCATATGAAAAAGTCCATTAGTTATATCTATTTCAGATTCTGATGGCCTATCAAGAAGGTATAGGTAATTAAGGTAATGAACTATTTTAAAAATAATTTAATGACTTATAATATGGGTTATATCCAATTATGCTCTCAATACTTTGTCTCCTATTTCACGTAAGCGCATAAGGGATGTGTATAAAAGGTATATTAATATTAAATATTTGGATTTTTAATAAGTTGTGCCCTTCTGAGATATTCAATATCAGTTATGCCCCTTCCTTTTTGGGAATATCAGTTGTGCCCCCGACTTCTTTCTGTTCCATCACTCATGCCCCTCTGTTACTTTAATCGTCAATGATATGAACTTAACCATATGTTTAACCGAGAAATTGAGCGATCTTAGTTATACACAAGAAGGGAACACAGTCGTCTAATAAATCATACGAAATCCGGATTAAAACAACAATTAACCCACAACAAATGATCAAACAATGAAAAGTAGATGCGGAGTTAAAATTTATTATAACTCTACAACAAAGATGTGTATAGGTGCAAGTATGTGTAGAGTGTCGAACACAGGGAACAAGCAGGTAGATCGGGGCAGAAATGCACAAAAATGAATGTGATGCGTTTGTCTATAAGTGTGCTATTTTTTGTGGGCTTTTAATTTCATATTTGATATTTTTATTTTATGTTTTTATATTTGATTTTTAATTTTCCTATTTTATATTTTCTTTTTATATTTTATATTTTCTTTTTTCTTTTAAAATAAATATAAAACTATAAAAGAGTATATATACAAGCTAGGTAAGAGAGAGATAATATATATAAATAAGTAAAAATAGTCAAAATAAAGAAAACATAGTTTTTATGATTTTTATATTTTCTAATATTTCTGTGATTTTTATGTATTTTTGTTAATTTTTTGGTATTTTTGAAGTCTAAAAATACTCAAAAAGAGAAAAAAAATAAAAACCAAAATTAAAATGGAGATGAAAATAGTAAATAGAATAAAAAATCTCCAAATTAGTTTTTATATAAAGATAATAGAAATTATAATTTTGTGATTTTTAACGATTTTTTATATTTTTATAAAGGTTATATGGGCTTTTCAATTTTTACAAGTTTTCTTTCATATTTTTTTAGTGATTTTTGGTCTGGAAGTTAAACATACATAAACAAGCAAAAATATTTTTTCAAGAATTTTTCAAAATGGTTTTATCATTTTTATGTATTTTCTTTTGCAAACAGGGACAAAAAGACTTGTTTTTTTATAAATACTAAAAAGTCTCAAAATGCAAAATAAAAATATGAGCATGCAAGATCAATGCTAGATAAACACAATGTTATTTTTTTGGGATTTTTTCGAGTTTTATAGATGCGTGAAATAAATAGAGATAACAAAGAGAAACTACACTACTAGCAAGGGCATATTTGTAAATAGTATATAGTGCAGGGGTAAAAATGTTAATTTCATAGAAATACTTAACCTAAGTAAAAAGTCACAGGGACAAGGAGAAATAAGTAACACCCTGAGGGCCCTCTTGCAAAATAACCAAAATCACGTGTATAAATACGTGGCCCACTAGCAGGGACCAAAATGTAATTATATAAAAACCTGGAGGCTTATTAACAATTATCATAAAAATATATAACTAATTATCAAAGTTGTTGGACTGAACATAAATCAACAAAGCTGCAAGGGCACGCCTGCAAAATGCCCACCTCTCGTGGGCGGCCACATGAGGTGAGCTAGCGTGGACCGCAAAGCAAATAAAGAACAAAGCGGGGGCGATTAGCATATGTTACAGAAATTATAGAACTGTAGAGGAATGTTTTAGTACTACAATTAAATAATGTTTTAGTACTACTTAGTAAATACAAAAACTTCTTGGAAGATGTTGAAAAATACCCAGACTAGGCACGGATCAGACAGAGGAGGTGGCTTCATTAATCCACGTGGCAGGCCCACGTCACGCGATGGTGGTTCATCGATGAAGGCTTCAAATCAGATCATCATGGCGATCAGACGACTGCTGGCAGCCGAGATCCAACGACAGCTGAAGCGTCTGGACGATCCGTCCAGATCCAATGGCAGTGAACGACGGAGGAGGAACTGGGAAATGATCCCGGTGAGGCGAGCTTCTTCGAGCTCAATCTCCATCCTTCGGCGATCTAAAGGGCTCAAAATGGCCAGAAAGCTTCCAGATGTGGTCCTCTACGTGATGGCGGCTCCAGAAAGCTTCGGCGATGGCCGGAGGACGCACACGAGGCTGGCGGAGCCGGCGAGCTCCAGGAACCACGACGGTGCTACAAAACGAGCCCCAGGTGCTTCTGAGATGCTTGGACGTACAAGAAAAGCTAAGGGGTCGAGGGCAAAGTGCCTCGACTCGTTAGGGGGCGGTATGGGGACAAAGGAAGCGCAATGGATCTCACCGGAGCAAGCTCCGGTGAGGAGTGTGATGACCCAAAAATCTCGCTACTCGGGTTAAGTAATAATCAAGGTCGTTGCAACCAGAATAACGAAGCTAAATCAATCAAGACAAAAAGAGACCACCAAAAACAGAAATCAAACAATCATTGTGGCAAGCGGTCTTGCTATTTATTTTTACCCGGTATAGCTACCAGGATCGAACACAAGGAGTACGTGATGCTAATGCTACGAAGTAGTCGGGAATCTAGAAAAATCGAAGAAATGGTGGTTTTTATTTTTTTTTCATTTTTTATGATTTTTAATTTTAAGAAAAAGGATAAAAGAACGTCAAAAATTCACAATCCAACAATTATTTAAAGCATAAAAAACACTCAGAAAATTCAAACAAAAAGATTTTTGTGATTTTAAAATATTCAAATGTTTTTTTGGATTTTAGGGGATTTTTCTGATTTTTAATTAATTTTCTAAAAATGAAACAAAAGGAAAAAACAAATAATGTACAGTTGAGATCTAAAGGTAAGTTAAAATTACTTAAAATGCCTGTAAAATCCCAACGGCAATTTTATGATAAACTACAAAAAACTAACTAGAACAGAAGAAAACACATTTTTTGGATTTTTTGAATTTTTAATGATTTTTCTAAGGTTTTTAATCTTTTTCATTTTTATGGGTTTTATAAATAGGAACGAAACAAAAATTGGATAGAAGTTAAAACACAACAAAACACACAAGCAGGAATTTTTTTAGAATTTTTCAAGACATTTTACTATTTTTAATCGATTTTCTAAGATAGAAGGTGACACTTTTTAGGGTTTTTGAATTTTTACAAATACTAAACGAAGGCAAAACACAACCAAAAATTCATAGAAATTCCTACACCATGACAGGAGCCATATGTCAAAATTTCATGAATTTTGGACAATATTTGCTATTTATTAAATCGAAAAATACAACACACAGCATATAGAGACCTATTTGCAAAGAAAAAATATCTCAGGGGCTAAATAAAAACATGCAGAAAAACTATAGGGCCCAAATTGCAATTTCTTTAAAAATTTCAGCACATGTCACAAACCAGTTCGCACAGGGGTATAACTGCAAATACTAAAACTATAACTTCAAATCATAACAGAAAATAAGTCCAGGACAATAAATGCAAATAACCCACAAGTACACATGACGAAGCACATGAGGCCACACAGGAAGGACTAAAGTACGAATCTGAAAAACTACGAGGGCAACGATGCAAAAAGTCTCACTGTATACTTTTATTTTACAAACTAAAAATAAACTAAAAGAAACGTAAGGTGGGATGAGCAATTTACCCATGCAGCACGTGCGCTGAGCGTGAGGTGGACAGGTGGCTGGCTCTAAGTGGGCGAAAGCGGATGGCTCTGGCGCTGGCAGCTGTCAGATCTAATGGTCGTCAGAGAGTGCAGACATGGGCGGTACGGGGGCCGTTACATGTCAGATCTAACGGTCTGACAGCTGCAGGCATTGAACGGCTGCGATGGCATCTAGGAGAGGGGCGTAATCTGAAGGTGGACAGGGGATCTGGAAGAACTCTGCCAGGGTGAATTTCACCAGAGCACCAGTTATGATCCGGCACTCCGATGAACGATTGGGTTGTGGCAAATGACTCGTGGGTCCCTCCGCGTCGGGTGAACGGATCGGATGGGCTCGCTGACGGTCGGATCTCCGAGATGGTGGCTGGGACCTGGGCGAGCTCTGGCGAAGGTGGTCCAAGGCGAGATCAGGTGTCTCCACGCGCACTAAGACCTGCAAGGTAAAGGTCAGACTCGGAGCATGGCTCCGGTCAGGGTTATTGGACTGGAATCAAAGAGAAGCGGCGATGAATGGAAGGGAGTTTTTCGGCGAAGCGATAGAAGACACCAATGGCCTAACCCTGGCTATCCAAGCCAAACTTAGGATGATCATATGGCAAGGGAAGATGGAGGGTGAGTTGGGTCGTTGATCGAAGCGGGTAGATGGGAATGATGAGGCTCCGACCGGCTGGTCGGAGCTAGCGGAGCGTCGGAGATGCGTAAATGAATGATTCGAAGGATAACGGAACCATGATCGAAATGGAAGTTACCTGAGGGTCCTAGCGTGATCCTGAACTTCAGGGGGTGCAGACGATGATGGTCTTTGCTTCAACCTAGCTGCGAAAGGCGGAGGAGGCTCGTAGCGGCGGTGCTCCGGCCACGAGACTTGGGCGTCGACTGCAGCGCTCCTTTCTGATAACCAAGGGTGTCCTCCGATTGTTGTCACCAAGGAAGAGGATTCTAGGGTAGCAGAGAGGGGTGCGGCGCGAGCTGGTGAGCAGGTGAGGCGATGGAAGAATATATATCATATCACAGGTGGTCGGAGTAATCGGGCTAGGGCGCGCAATCTGAGAGAGGTCTGAGCTTCCCTAGGGACCTGCATGGATCCGGGATCCGTGGGGAAGGTACGTATGGAAGATTTGAGTTGGAGGATGCATGATCCGATCAAGCTAAATGGAAGAAATAGGCACAAAACTCGGATCCGCGCGCTAGGAGGGTCCGGGAGGGGTAGTTGACCGGGGTCAACATCCCTCCTAGACCAATCAGAAAATAGCCCGGTCAAAACTATTTTTCTGTGATTTTTATTTATTTTTAGGAAAAAGAATTTATGGTTTATACATTATATTACATTATATACATGTATAAAATACCTATGTACAAGTATATTTTTGTATTTTTTTTTCTTATTTTTGTACAAATACCTCAATTTAATATTTTATATATTTACAACATAATTTTAGGAGTATAGAAATATTTTTATTTTATTTTTATTGGTTATGTACAAGTATAGAATAAATAGGTAATAATACACATATATACATGTATTATATACAAGGTGAGAGAGAATTTTATTTTATTTTTATTTAAATTCTCTAATTTTTGTTTTATTTTTAGAAATATGTATAAAAACACCTTTTTTATTTTTTTATTTTTGTAAAAATAAATTATATACGCATAGGTGGTAGATTTGTACGAGGTAGAGTGGCCCTATCTCTCTCTCTACTTATTTTATTTGGAGATCAGGGCCATGGTGGACCCTCTCTTGGGTTCAGGTCACTCAATATTTGTTCTAAATATTTCTTTCTTTTTTCTTTTATTTTTGCACAAATACATGCTAATTATTAAATATTAACAAATGCATGCTTATTTATAATTTATTATATTTACAACTATATACATGATATTTTGTCAAGATATTTACCTAAAATAAAAGAATAAAGAATGATGAATGGGGATTCATCACCCCCTATACTTTATTTTTGCTAGTCCCTTAGTAAACACTTATTTGAAAAGAAGTGAAAAGAGAAAGAAAAAGAAAAAGAAGGTGAATCAAGGTTGATTATTAAACTTGCCTTCATTAAATCGAAGTATGGAGCTCAGTCAGGCCTTTGGATTATTAGTTTGTCGGAACCTTTTTTGGACTTAAGTTTAAAACTCAACAGCCTCTAAGTTCTACCAATCTATGGTCAAGACTTCTCAAAAGTCCAGATCAGAACACGTCTACATACACAAACTCTAATGACCATGAATCTTTCCTTGTACTGTAAGTGATATGTAGCTCCCCACCTCAGAAATGACAAAGTGACAATACCCCTCAACAAGGTAACTCTAATGCCCTAGTCTGGCAGCTCTTTCCTCGAGGAGCGGGGTATTCCCTTCTAAGTTCAAGTTCAACCGGCTCAAGAAGAGGAGGAAGAAGAGAATGGACCGTGACCAGTGTAGCCATGTATCCTTGGGAGCCCTACCAGTGTAGCTAAGTCTCCCGCTGCAAGCTTCATGAGATGAGAGTGTGTAACATACGCTTTGCTTTATTTGGCTATATACACTCTGGTGGGTATTTTATTTTCAATCAGACCCACCACTTTTTTGAAGTTTTTCTTTCTTTGCACATTTTTTTCGATGTGCATATGTACAACATATCTACATGGTGCAACATATATGCATAAGGAGTTTTTTCCTATTGAGCCAGTAGACTATCCCTCTTTTTTGAAGCTTTATTGCAACCCACAACTCATGTCTTTAGACCTCAACACCACCAGACCAAGTTGAGACGCACTTCCTTCACTAAAAGAAGAAGAGAGGTTCCGCCTAAAAGTACTACCCTCATATGCTACCCCAAGTCAAAGGAAACTGCCTCCTCACCACCTCATCCGTGGAGAGCTATGTGTAAGGTGCTGGTGCAAGTAAAGCCATTGTCTATGAGAGTCATATGTGTGTTGTCAAGTGTTCTACTTAGGCTCATCAAGATGACATATGATCATAGCCTAGTGGACTCAAAGAATTAAGTCCCAAATGGACCTGAAATGTCTTAACCCTAAGCCCTATAAGGTTCCTCTTAGAATTAGGTGGATTAAGGTCTTAACCAAGCTCCATTTTTCAATTTAATTCCAGGCTAGTTTAAATGTCAACTATGATTCAGAAAAACTTTACAGATATATACAAAAATCTTTTTATGCATGTTTTTGGAAGATGTGTAAAATTTTTAAAAAATGTTTGAATGAATGAATGCAAGAAGTTTTGCAAAATATTTACACACATTTACACAAGGATTTTTGCAAACTTTTGTTTTTCAAACATTTTACAAAAATTTTGTACTATATACATAATTTTGATATCAAAATATTTACAAACTCTTTACACAAAACATTTTTACAAATCATTTGTACAAAAATAATTTTTATAAATAGCTATGTATGTGCAATAAAGAATTTTTATGTTCAAGGAAAAGAAAAAAATTAAACTTTTATGGTTTTTAGATGAAAGAATTTTAGCCATTTTATTTATTAACACACTCACACAAAGTACGAGTTATGGCTAAAGTATATATGAAATATATACGACACCCCCTATACTTAGCTTGAACGATGTCCTCAAAGTGGATCAAGAGCGATGAAGAAGACATAACTCGTGCTTAGTATAGGGAAGTGAAAAGGAATAGCATACTACAACAACGAATCAAAAAATAGAATGAAGAGAACTCGGTGTTTCCCCCTATACTTAGGATCAAATAATCCTAAGTATAGCAAGTTGTATATGAAGGGAAATCCGAGTGGAAGAATGTACATGGTCTACCTCCCCTATACTTAGGGTAAAATATCCATAAGTATAGGCAGCAAAACAGAGGTAGAAAGAATACAAAATAATACTCAAGAGTCCAACACCCCCTATACTTAGGGTAAAGTACACCCTAAGTATATAGCATAATCATATGATGAAGATGGGGTGTGGGACTAAAGAATGGAATGATATGGACATCTGGATCTATACAAGGCGGAAGACGGTGATAATCAGGCGTGAGATGCACTAGATGTGAATCAAAGACCACATCTCACGCAAAATGAATAGGGGCGATGTCAACGACCAGTGGCTCATGATCTAGATTTGGTTTGAGGCGATGCCCGTTAACACGAAAGGTACACTTAGATGACATCTCAGATATGTCAATACTCCCATTGTCATGTACCTATCAGACCAGGTATGGTCCCTTACACTTGCTCCGCAACTTCCCTGGAAATAATCTAAGCCTAGCATCAAACAACCATACTCTCTGGCCTGGCTCAAACTGCTTGTGGCTGATTTGTGAATCATTCCACTCCTTCACTCGCTCCTTGTAATGTAAGCTGCTTGAAAAGGCTTCATCTCCAAGCTCCTCCAGGGCTGCCAATTCAACCCTCCTCTAGTCTCATATACTCACTGGATCCAAAAGTATGTCTTTGACAGCTCAAAATGACTTGTGCCTAATCTCAACAAGTAAATGGCAAGTCTTGCCATAAAAGAGGCGAAAGGGAGATGTGCCCAAAGGAGTCTTGAAGGACGTCCGATATGCCCACAAGACCGAGTCCAAAAGCTATGATCAATCCTTTCGGTCAGGGCGGACGATCTTCTGCAATATAGTCTTGATCTCCCTATTCGACACTTCAGCAAGACCATTGGTCTGAGGGTGATATGGCATGGCTACTAGGTGGTCAATGTTGAACTCGCTAGCAAGGGACTTTACCTTGTCATTGACGAAATGAGATCCCCCGTCAGATATCAAAACTCGAGGCACTCCGAACCGTGAAATGATATTCTCCCTCAAAAATCTGCATACAGTCCTAGCATCAATGGTTCGGGCGGGGATGGCCTCAACCCAACGACTCACATAATCAACGGCCAACAGAATGTACTCGAATCCCTGGCTCTTAGGGAATGGACCCATGAAATCAATGCCCCATGCATCAAAAAGCTCACAGAACTAATGGGTTGCATCGGCATCATGTCACGCTGTCCACAAGTGCTCATCCTCTGACAGTCAGTACATCTCTTCACGAATTCATCAGAATCCTTGAAAAGAGTAGGCCACCATAGGCCGGATTGGAGCACTTTATGTGTCGTTCTCCTCCTAGAGTGATGTCCTCTTACCTCCATCTTGTGGCAGTAGGTGAGGATGCTATGGTGCTCCTTCTGAGGAATGCACCATCGCCAGACGCTATTCCCTCCTTCATGATAAAGGATGGGATCCTCCTAATGGTAAGACTTGTCCTTTTCTAGGATGGTCTGAAGTCGTTGTATGTGCCAACCTTGTGGAACTTTCTTGGCAACAAGATAGTTCACAATGTCGACGTGCCACGGGAGCGAGGCGATAGCAAGGATCGCCTCATCTGGGAAGGTCTTTGTAATAGGATCAATCTGCTCAGAATCCTCAAGATGCTCTAATCGGGAGAGATGATCCGCCACCACATTCTTATCTCCAGGTTTATCCTTAATCTCAATATCAAACTCTTGGAGTAGAAGGATCCATCTAGTCAGTATCGCTTTGCCATCCTTCTTTACCATGAGGTACCTGATGGCGGTATGATCAGTAAAGATAGTCACTCTAGATCCAATGATATATGATCTGAACTTATCTAGGGCAAAGACTATGGCTAGCATCTCCTTCTCAGTGATAGTATAGTTCCGTTGCGCGGCATCCAATGTATGGCTAGTATAGTGAATGGCAAATGGTACTACATCCCTCCTCTATCCCAGCACGACCCCTACAGCAAAATCGGAGGCATTCGTCATGATCTCGAATGGGAGAGACCAATCTGGCGGTTGACGGGCAGGAGTCTCAACAATTAGACTCTTGAGAATCTCAAATGACGCCAGCCACTTATCATCTACAATGAACTCGTGTCTTTGGTTAGCAAATCAGTCAAAGGTCGGGCAATCCTGCTGAAATCGTGAATGAATCGTCGGTAGAAACCGACGTACCCCAGAAAAGATCGTAACTGTCGCAAGTTCGACGGTGGATTGGGTTTCCTGATGATATCCACCTTGGTCGGATCAACCTCCATGCCCCTGTTGGAGATGATATGACCAAGCACCATCCCTTGAGTCACCATGAAGTGACTCTTCTCCCAAGATAACACAAGATGGACCTCGATGCATCGCTGAAGGATGCGGTCTAGGAACTCAAGACAAGCATCAAACCCATCACCATAGATCGAAAAATCATCCATGAAGGCCTCTAGGCAATCACCCACCATGTCCGAAAAGATAGACAACATGCACCTTTGGAATGTCGCTGGGGCGTTCCATAGACCAAAGGGCATATGTCCCATAGGGACAGGTGAATGTGGTCTTATCCTGGTCTTCTAGCGCAATGGTCACCTGGTTGTATTCGGAGTACCCGTCAAGAAAGCAGTAGTGACTCTTCCCAGCTAGCCTTTCTATAATCTGATCAATAAAAGGTAGCGGGAAATGATCCTTTTTGGTGGCCTGATTCAATCGTCTGTAGTCCACACATACCCTCCAAGAAGTGGGTACCCGGGTAGCGATCACCTCTCCAGCCTCACTCACAACTGTAGTGATGCCCGTCTTCTTGGACACCACATGTAATGAACTAACCCACATGGAGTCGAAGATGGGGTAGATAAAATCGGCGCTCCACCATTTCGAGATTTCCTTCATGGCAAGCTATCGAAGAATCGGGTTCAGCCGCCGCTGGAACTCACGCGAAGGTTTGGCATCTTCTTCGAGATAGATATGGTGGGAGCACATGGTCGGACTTATCCCATGAAGATCATCTACACTCCATCCTATCACCTTGTGGTTCTTTTCAAGAACCTCCATCAAACGAGATTCTTGCTCTCCAGTCAAATCCGTGGAGATAATGACTGGGTGCATCTCATGCTCGGCCGCAAGGAACATATACCTCAGCGACTGCGGTAAGGGCTTCCGCTCTAGACAACTGGGAGCTAGTGGATCTGGCCTCTGAAAGGTCTGAGTGAATGCGACCAAATCTGCATGGGAGAACTCTCGTTGAACATGGAAATCTGGTGAAGACTGTTCTGTTGCTGTCTCTGTACTCTAAATGGGATCAATCTCCACCCCAACTGCTGGCTCTGTAGGAATCAAACATGGAATCAACTCATCAAACTCTGCCCAATCAATATCTTACTCCAAGGGATCCGAATCTGAATCAAAGAAAGCATTTGCTTCCTCACTCTTCTGAACGCGATCTACTGCCTGAAATGTGTCCTCTTCCAAGAATGCGCTCTCCAAGCTCTCCTCTACTAGAATTTGTGCATCATCAGGATCTGAAGGTGAGAGGATGGCTCGTGAAACTAGGTCTGATCAAGCAGCTTCATCATCTGTGATCAGAAAATCGCACTCCCGGTAGATGTCTCGCTCTGCCTCTGTCATCTTCTCTGAATCTGTAAGCGACTCTGAGCAAGCTGAATATCACGCTCTAGTCTCATCGATCATCTCTATTTGTATACTCTCGCCCTCGAGCAGAGACAGCAGCAGACGGTTGATGATTTAGCGGTACCTGAGTTTAAGTCTTTTGCCTTTGCAGAGATCATGGCCAGCAGTGAGGAGCGCACTGATGGACCTAGCAGAACTCAAACTTACATACTTTACCAGGGTACCATCAACAACACCATGTTAACCTCTCTGGAGACCATGCAACGTCAGATCAGAGACCAGGGGGCTTTCATGGTGGACATGCACCGAGAGATGGAGCAGATGAGAGCCGATAGAGAGCAGCGTAGAGCTAGTGGAGGAGGAAGACCAGAGATTCCTGAGAGAGAAGAGCCTGAGGAGCGAGCACAGCGAGCACAGCCAGCAGCACCTGCACGACCGATGAGGGAGTTGCACAACCTTGGTACAACTCTGACCCATAGATGGATAGTGTTGCCATCCATTTTGGGAGATTTCAAGCTCCCACCACAGACGATCCAGCTTCTACTCCGATTTCACGGACTTGTGATGAATCCACATTTCATCATCTTTATTCTGTCATTTTAACCTCAAAAACCCTAGCAAATGCATGTAAATACCCTTAATTTCCGCATTTTAGCATTCATGCATGTGTGTGTAAATAGTGTATAAAATACAATTTTAAAGCCAAAATAATAGAATAAAGAAAAGAAAAGAAAAAGAGTAAAATATTGAAAGTATTTTATGACCCGAAACCCCGAGACCTACGCATCTAGATGAATAGATCGACAAGGAATAAAGTAGGGGGAGATAAGGGCTAAAATACCCTTTTATTAAATTCATTCTTTATTCATTTTGGGACCTATTTTGGTTCCACTTTTTATACTTCAAATAAAAAAACTTTATACATGAAAACCATAGATAAATAAATATAGAAAATACAAAATTGATTTCATACAAAAATAATGTACAGATAGAAAGTTATGATCTGAATAAGATTCTAGAATCTCAACTTCCCAGACATGTATCTCTCAAATAAAAACTCAAAATCCATCAAAATAACCTTCAATTGTATATAATTTTCAATAACATATTTAATGAAGGTGGTTTCGTATTTTGCAGAGCTACGGCTTGAAAGTTGAGTTTTTGACCCTTATTGTATACTTGTACAGATTAAAATATTCATTTTATTTATTCATTATTTTTATAATTTCTTATTTTCATAATTTTGCAAATTTTATTTACAATATATGTATATATTAAAATAAGAACAAAACACTAAAGAAAATACAAAAATATAATATATGTATATAATACATAGGTATAATACCTATAACTATACATATAAACAATTCATCTATTTATTTAATTGTACAAAAGACTTCAGGAAAATAAAATAAAAATATATTTAAAGGTACAAAAATATTTTAAAAAATTATAAATATTTAAATAAAATTAATTAAATTAATTACATAAAATAAAAATAAATTAATAAATTATATATATGTAGACCTATATAGACTATAAAAGGTAACTTGTATTTTTATACCTCATAAAAATAAATAAAAATCATAAAAAATACATCATAAAATAACGAATATTTTTTTATAACCTAAAAATAATAAATTCATTTCTATTTTTAATTGAATTTTCAAAGATTTTTTGTAGGATTTTTCCTGCTTGGTCCACGTGGACCAACCAGGTGACAGTCAGCATTGACCCCGGTTAACTGGATGTCCTTCCCTCTACCATTTTGTCAGACCACATTTTTTATCCCTTTTCTCATTTTTTTTCCGAGTCCAACCCTTGAACTATTTCGTGTAATGGTCTTCTTGACTTTTCTTCCTTAAATAATGGTGATTCACGCCCCTAGCTTTCCTTGGGCGTTGGATCGCTGAGTCGCGCCAGATGCCTCGTTCTTTCCAGCCATCCGTCAACCCTTCAAATAGAACCCTCGATTTTCAATTCGAATTCAAAACCCTTTTGGTCCACATTCTCCTCCCTTTCGTGCTCTCCGGGTAGCTGGAGGTGACAGCTCCATCGCCCTTTCGGCAGGCAAGTCGAGGAGGGCTTGAGGCGGCTCCACCACCTCCGGCGAACACCTTTGTCGTCGAGGTCGTCCCTCATGTATACCGCCTTTGAGGGCTTTGTTTTCCCCCATTTTCTTGCATCTTTTTATTCCCCGTAGTCTTAGGATCAGATCCCCCAGTTAGTTTCGTGTTCCATCCATCGAATCGCCCAAACGCACCCCCTCGACGGAGCTCGCTCCGGGCGCCATTTCGCACCGCCATTCCCTGTCGCCATTCACTTCACCGACCATCGAGGCAGTTTGCCCTCGGCGGTCTAACCCTTTCTGCAGGTCTTGCGCGTCAAAGAAGAACCTAGGGCTCACTTTTGAGCCTCGTCGGTCGTGGAGCCACCCAGCTTTGTCGCGCCCTAGCGAGGTCTCCAGCCACCGTTGGAGTTTTTGGAGCCACCAGGAGCTAGAGGACCGACCCAGGAGCCCAAAGAAGGCTGGAGGATGGAGATCGAGCTCGGGGAAGCTCACCTCGTCGGCATTGCTTCCCTGTTCTTCCTCCGCCCTCTAGCACCGTTGGATCAGGCCAACGCTCCAAATCGCATGCCAGCCGTTGGACCTTCGCGCGTCACAGCCATCCGATCACCCTTGGAGGATCTAATCACGACCGTCGAAGGTGAACCGTCATCGGTTGTCCCTGAAGTGCCACATGGATAAGTAAAGGACGTCAGTCGTTGGATCTCCCCCGCGTGGATATTTTGCGCTAAAACCCCTCACATTTTTGTAATATTTTATTAGTATTATATCTTTTCTCGACCGTTCATTAATCTTTGTAGAACTTGCACAGCGGCCCAAACCTTAAGATTATTTGCAACAAGGTCCTCGTCCGTGTCACCTCACGTGCCTGACGCACGTGAGGTGTGGGCATTTTGCGCTTGGAGCCCTCAGACTTTGAATATTATTATTTAGTCAAGAAACTAGTCATGCATGTTATATATTTTTGGATAATTTGCTAGTAAGCCCACTAATTTTTGGATATTTACAAAAATACCCATGCTAGTGTTGATTTTTCTCTTTATTGTTTGCATTTATTCCATGCATCTATAAAATCCTAACAGTTCCCAAAAAAATACCATAGCTTCATGTTTTGTTGCTCTTTCACGTCATATTTTTATTTCTGATTTTTATTGCATTTTCATTTTTATAAAAATTCAAAACATGCATTTCCTCTATTGTTTGCATTAGAAAATACCTAAAAATTATAAAAACTCTTTGAAAAATTCTAAAAAATTGTATTTTGTTTATTTCTATGTGTTTTAACTTCAACCCAAAAATCTCTATAAAATTTAAAGGAAAACCCGTAAAAATAACAAAACCCCTTAAAACTTCATAAAAACCTTTAAAATTCCAGAAAAATCCCAAAATACAACCTCTGTTCCTAAATTTTCTCCTTTTTATTCTCTTTGTTTTAAAATTAATTTGAGGAATTTTGGACTCTTTTTGATATTTTTATCTTCATTTTATTCTCGACCATCAATTTTGTTCATTGTTTTTGGTATTTCTAATTTTAAAAATACAAAAATAGGAAAAATATAGAAAAATCACAAAACTATAGAAAAATATAAAAACTACAAAAATATTTCATTTTCTTATTTTTGACTATTTTTACCTCTTTTTATAAATACTTTATCTCTCTCTTTTCTCATTTTGTATCTATATTTTATTTTATAAGTTAAAAAATATATAATATTAAAAGAAAATACAAGATCAGTAAAAGAAAAATAAAAATATACAATTATAAAATTAAGAAAATAAAAAATGTAAAGATTAAAAACCCACAAAAATAGCACATTTGTAGGCATTTGATCACATTCACTCTTGAGCACTTATTTTTATCCATCATGCTTATTCCATGTGTTCGACACTCTACACATACTTGCCCTTTATACACTTTTGTTGTAGAGTTATAATAAATTTTAACTCCACACTTTAATTTTCATAGCTTGATTTATCTATTGTGGGTTGATTATTGACTTAATCTGGATCTCTGAGTGGTCGCCACAGCGACCTTGTCTCCGCCTTGTGTGAGACATATTTTGACTGCTCGATCATCTGGTTAATCAACTCGCCACAGAGGAGCCTCACCTCCATCTCCAGGAGTTTGAGATGATCTGCAGTACTGTCCATGATTGCCTCATGGACGAGGACACCATCAGGATGATGGCTTTTCCGTTCTCCCTCGTAGACAGAGCAGCCAACTAGTTGAAGCAGCTAGGGAGATTCATCACCTCTTGGGAACAGCTCCGGAACGAGTACTTGAACAAGTACTATCCACTCGGCCGGACGAATGCAGCCAGATCCTTGATCAGCAAATTTTCCATGCTCCCCAATAAGCAATTTCATGAGGTATGGGACAGATTCAGGAAGCTCACAGACCGGCGCCCTCACCATGATATATCCAAGACCAGCATTGTCCAGAGTTTCTTTTGCGGGCTTACACCGGAGCTGCAGGGACTGGTGAATGCATCATGTGGAAGGTTCTATTTTGCCAAGGATGAGGACCAGGTCTGGGCCATCTACGAGGAGATGGCAGAGAACTACACAGTGATGTCCCAGACCCGACTATACGCACAAGGTAAGCCCCAACCACAGGTTGTGTCTTATCAGAGGATAGCATGGGTCGATGTCGGTCCTTCTACATCATCAGTAGCCGCAGCACAGGCAGAGTCGATGGCTGATGATATGGGGATTATTAGCAAGAAGTTGGACCTGATCGAGTTGATTGAGAAGAAGAAGTGCCATGGCACGTCTCAGATAGATCAGATGGCACAGACGCTGAGTGACCTGAAGACTCAGATCATGTATCTCCAGGAGGCACAGACAGCTTCTCAGCCCCGTCTCAGGTCACGGGCGGATCCCGGCAGCAGCAGCTCAACCCAGCACTTCAGCCAACCCAGACAGGTTCACCATGTTCAGGCGGAGTCGTTCCAGCAGCAGCAGTAGTACTACCATCCACCATCGTCTCAGGACACTCAGATGGTGGTTTACCAACCGGATCAGCCCTGACAGTTCTCCCCCCACCACTTACGAGCAGGAGCCATTGATGGATGTCAATGGGATTTGGTATGACCAACCTCAGCCTGGGATCTGACGAGACCATCCCGGATTCCGTTGGTCGACCAGAGGTGCCTCTTCCCAGCAGCAGCCTCTAGTTCAGGGTGGCCAGTTCAACCAGCAGCATCAACCCCAGTTCCCACAGCCATAGTCTTACCAGCAGCATGGTCCTCATCCCTATCAGCAGGAACACTCTTGGAGGCAGCAGCAGCCCCAGCAGTTTCCTCCCCAGTACCCCTCTTATCCTACCTGGTAACGGTGCCATTCTAATGACCCAAAAATCTCGCTACTCGGGTTAAGTAATAATCAAGGTCGTTGTGATCCGAATAATGAAGCTAAGTCAATCAAGCAAAAGACAGACCACAAAAAATAGAAATCAAACAATCAATGAGGCAAGCAGTCTTATTATTTATTTTTACCTGGTATAGCTACCAGGGTCGAACGTAAGGAGCACGTGATGCTAACGATACGAAGTAATCGAGAATTCAAAAAGGTGAAGAAATGGTGGTTTTTTATTTTTTTAAATTTTTTATGATTTTTAATTTTAAGAAAAAGGATAAAAGAACGCCAAAAGTTCACAATCCAACAATCATTTAAAGCATTAAAAACACTCAGAAAATTCAAACTAAAAGATTTCTGTGATTTTAAGATATTCAGATGTTTTTATAGATTTTAGGGGATTTTTCTGATTTTTTATTTATTTTCTAAAAATGAAACAAAACCAAAAACAACAAACAGTTACAGCTGAGATTCAAAGGCAATTAAAATTACTTAAAATGCCTGTAAAATCCCAACATCAATTTTATGATAAACTATAAAATAAAAACTAACTACAACAGAAGAACATTTTTTGAGTTTTTACGAATTTTTAATGATTTTTCTAAGGTTTTTAGTCTTTTTTTAATTTTTATGAGTTTTATAGATGGGAACGAAACAAAAATTGGATAGAAGTTAAAACACGACAAACACAGAAGCATGAATTGTTTTAGAATTTTTTAGGACTTTTTAATATTTTTAGTTGATTTTCTAAGACAGACAGTAATACTTTTTAGGGTTTTTGAATTTTTAAAAATACTACATGAAGGCAAAACACAACCAAAAATTCATAGAAATTCCTACGCCATGGAAGGATCCATGTTTCAAAATTTCAAGAATTTTGGACAATATTTGCTATTTATTAAATCAAAAAAACAACACATGGCAAATAGGGACCTATCTGCAAAGAAAATATGTTTCAGGGGATAAATAATAACACACGGAAAAACTATAGGGCCCAAACTGCAATTCTCCAAAAATTTCAGCACATGTCACAAACCATTTCGCACAGGGTATAATTGCAAATACTAAAACTATAACTTAAAATCATAACAGAGAATAAGTCCAGGACAATAAATCCAAATAACCCACAAGTACACGTGACGAAACACGTGAGGCCACACAAGAAGGATAAAGTGAGAATCTGAAAAACTACGAGGGCAAAAGATAAACTAAAAGAAATGCAAGGTGGGCTGAGCAATTTACCCATACAGCACGTGCACTGAGCGTGAGGTGGACAGGTTGTTGGCTCTAAGTGGGCGAAGGCAGACGGCTCTGGCATTGGCAGCTATCAGATCTAAAGGTCGTTAGAGGGTGCGGACGTGGGCGGTACGGAGGCTGTTAGATGTCAAATCTATCGGTCAGACAGTTGCAGGCACTGGACGGCTGCGATGGCATCCGAGCGAGGGGCGTAATCCGACGGTGGGTAGGGGCTCTGGTAGAACTCCGCTTGGGCGAGTTTTACTAAAACACCGGTTATGATCTGACGCTCCGATGAATGATCGGGCGGTGGTAAATGACTCGTGGGGTCCCTCCGCATCGGGTGAACGGATCGGATGGTCTCGCTGACGGTCGGATCTCCGGGACGGTGGCTGGGACCTGGGCGAGCTCCGGCGAAGGTGTTCCAAGGCGAGATCGGGTGTCTCCATGCGCACCAAGACCTGCAGAGTAAATCTCAAACTCGGAGCATTGCTCCGGTCAGGGTTATTGGACTGGAATCAAAGAGAAGCGACGGTGGATGGAAGGGAGGTTTCAAGCGAAGCGACAAAAGAAAAACGATGGCCTAACCCTGGCTATCCAAACCAAACCGAGGATGATCAGATGGCGAGGGAAGATGGAGGGTGAGTTGGGACGTTGATCGAAGCGGGTAGATGGGTGTGATGAGGCTCCGACTGGCTGGTCGGAGCTGGCAGAGCGGCGAAGATGTGCAAATGAAAGATTCGAAGGATAATGGAACCAGGATCGAAATGGAAGTTACCTGAGGGTCCTAGCATGATCCTGAACTCCAGGGGGTGCGGTCGATGATGGTCTTTGCCTCAACCTTGCTGCGAAAGGCAGAGGAGGCTTGTCGCGGCGGTGCTCCGGCCACAAGACTTCAGTGTCGGCTGCAGCGCTCCTTCACGACAACCAAGGGTGTCCTCCGATTACTGTCACCAAGGTGAAGGATTCTAAGGTAGCAGAGAGGGGTGCAGCTCGAGCTGGTGAGTAGGGGAGGCGATGGCACAGGTGGTCGGAGCAATCGGGCTAGGGTGCGCAATCTGAGAGAGGTCTGAGCTTCCCTAGGGATTCGCGTGGATCTGGGATCTGTGGGGAAGGCACGTACGGAAGATTGGAGCTGGAGGATGCATGGTTCGGTCAAGGTAAATGGAAGAAATAGGCGCAAAACCCGAAGCCGCGCGCTAGGAGGGTCCGGGAGGGGTAGTTGACCGGGGTCAACATCCCTCCTGGACCAATCAGAAAATAGCCCGATCAAACTTATTTATAAAATCAATTTAAAATATCAAATCATTTTAAATAAAAAAGTGTACAACATGAAAAATATTTGTTATTTTCTTAACTATTTTTCTGTAATTTTTATTTATTTTTAGCAAAATAATTTATGGTTTATACAATATATACATGTATAAAATACTTATGTATTTTGTATAATTATTTTTATTTTTTATTTTTGTATAAATATCCTAATTTTATATTTTATATATTTATAATTTTAGGAGTATAGAAATATTTTTATTTTATTTTTTTGTTTATGTACAAGTATAGAATAAATAGGTAATAATACATATATACGTGTATTATATACAAGGTGAGAGAGAATTTTATTTTATTTTTATTTAACTTTTCTAATTTTTGTTTTATTTTTAGAAGTATATATATGGGGATAAAACATCTTTTATTTTTTTTATTTTTGTAAAAATAAATTATATACACGTAGGTGGTAAATTTGTACAAGGTAGAGTGGCCCTTTCGCTCTCTAATTATTTTATTTGGTGATCAGGCCCATGCTAGACCCTCTCTTGGGTTCAGGTCATTCAATAATTATTATAAATATTTCCTTCTTTTTCTTTTATTCTTTATACTTTTATTTTTGCACAAATACATGTGAATTATTAAATATTAACAATGCATGCTTATTGATTATTTATTGTATTTAGAACTATATACATGATTTTTTGCCAAGATATTTAGCTAAAATAAAAGAATAAAGAGTGATGAATGCGGATTCGTCAGGGTGATCAGTGGTGAGACAAGAACAAATCGCACGAATAAAAAACGCGAAATCAAAGCTATGAGCTACAACTAACTAAAGAAACAATAAAAATGAATAAAAATGACCTCAACTGGCTGGGGAACCAGGAGATAGGGACCTCGACGCGGAGGGTTCGTCGGAGGTGTTGGAGACCACCCAAGGCCGCCTCTCTCGAGCCTAGATGCATGAAGTGAATGATGTCACCACTCCCTATCGTTTGGGTGCAAAAGGAGGGAGAAACGTGGACCAAAGGAGACTCGAATTCGAAATGGAAAATTGGGGGAGGTTTTGTACAAGGTGATGATGCGGCGAGAAGAACAAGGCATATCGAGCGTATTCGTGAGTCGAAGATCGAGATAAACGTATGGTGTGTATCCTCGATCCAAGGGGAAGAAAAGTCAAGAAGAAAGTGGGGCAATTTTGTGAAAGACGCGACCTCAAAAAAATCTCAAAGATGGAAAAAATGCAGCTCTGAGAAGGAGTAGACCACGGTCAGAGAGTTGACCGAGGTCAACCAGAAAATCTCCTGTAAAAAGATTTGTAAAATTGATTAAAAATAATAAATGATTTTATTAATTTTAGGTTGTAAAATGGAAAATATTTATTATTTTTGTATTATTTTATTGTGATATTTATTTATTTGATGTTTTAATTACAAATCACCTTTTAAGGGCTATATATATGTATATTTATCTATGTATTTTAATCTTTTATTTTTTATTTTGTAATTTTATTTTATTAATTTAGTTTATTATTTTATATATTTATAACTTATTTTTATAAACTTAAATAAATTTTTACTTTATTTTTATTATGTGAAATATACAATTAAATAAATAGATGTATAATTTATAGGTATACTTATTAGTAATTGATCTATGCGTTTTATACAACTATTTTATTTTAAGATTTTCTTTATGTTTCTATTTCAATTTTAATGTATACATATTTTATAAATAATATTTAAAAAATTATAAAAACATAAAAATAGAAAAATAATGAATAATTAATAAAATGAATATTTTAATCGGTACAAGTATACACTAGGGGTTCAAACCCTAACTTTGGAAATCGTTACTCTAAAAATATGAAACCACCTTCATTAAATAGCTTATTAAAAGTTATATATAATTAAAGGAGATTTTGATACATTTTGAATTTTTATTTGAGAGATATGGGTCTGGGAATTTGGGATTTTGGAATCTTATTCTGAGTATATCTTTTTATTTGTATATTATTTTTGCATGGAATAAATTTTATATTTTTCTATATTTAGTTATCTACAACTTTTATGTTCAAAGTTTCTATATTTGAAGTATAAAAAGTAGAACTAAAAATAGGTCCCAAAATGAATAAAAATGAATCAAATAAAAGGGATTTTTATTGTACTTTTGGCCCTTATCTCCCCCTACTTTATTTCTTGTCGACCTAGCCATCGAGATGCCTAGGTCACGGGGTTTTGTGTTATAAAATATTTTCAATATTTTATTCTTTTTCTTTTCTTTTATTTTCTTTATTCTATAATTTTAGCTTTAAAAATTATATTTTATACACTATTTACACAAGAATGCATGAATGATAAATGCATGAATTAAGGGTATTTACATGCATTTACTCGAGTTTCTAAGGCCAAGATGATAGAATAAGATGTTGAAATGGAGATTCATCATCTCCCTATACTTTCCTTTGCTAGTACCTAGCAAACACTTATGCAATAAGTGCAGAAAAAGAAAAATAAAGAAAAGAAAAGGAAGAAAATTGGATTAAGTTTAATTATCACACTTGTCTTCACAAAATCAAAGCTTGGAGCTTAAATCGGACCTTTGAAATTTTAGTGCGGGCGGAATCTTAATGGGAATCGGATTTGAAATCCAGCATCCTTCGAGAATCTCAAAACACTGCTCAAGTCCCCTTAATAGCGAGGTCAGAATAACTTCAATTCATACACAAACCCTTATGACTATGAATCTGACTCGTACAGTATAAGTGATGGTGGCTCTCCCCAATCGAAATGACAAAGAGACCAACTTCTCCTGCATGAAAACTCAATGATTCCCCAGTCCAATAACTCCTTCCTCGAGGAGCGGGGTATTTCCCTTCTAAGTTCAAGTGACAACCAGCTCAAGAGGAGGGGGTAAAGAGAAGAATCGACGGTAGCCAGTGTAGCTACCTATCCTAGGATGCAAGACCAGTGTAATCAAGTCATCCAGTTGCAGGCTCACATGATTTGACTTTGAAGCTCAAGCTTGATTATTGACTATACAAATATATACACTCCAACGTGCATTTTATTTTTGTAGAAGCTTGTCCACTTTTTTGGAGTTTTTGTTTTTTATTTTTTTTGAAATATTATTCACAGCAGCATTGACATAAGGAGTTTTTCCTCTTGAGCCAGTAGACTATCCCTCTTTTGAAGCTTTATTGCACCCTACACTCTCCTGTCTTCAAAATTCATCATCACCGGTTGGGTTGGGGTGTGCTTCCCTCCCTAGAGGAGGACAAATGTTTCCACTTGTGTGAGTCTCATACCGACAAATCCAATCCCCTCACCACTCCAACAGAGTTAAGCCAAGTGAAAGGTGCAGGTGTCCAAGTTAGATCATTATCAACAAGAGTCGTGTGTGCGCTCCGAAATACTCTACTTAGGAAGTCAAGAATCCATTGAACCAAGTCTCGTGATCATCAAAGAACTAAGTCAACTAGACCTAAGTACCTCAATTCCAGCTCCTATAAGGTTGCTGTTAATTAGGTAGATTTAAGGTCCAACCAAGCTCTAATATTCGGATTTTACTTAGACTAGTTCAATTATCCAACTCAATCCGAAAAATGCTAATGCTATGCAAATACTATGCAGAATGCAAAAAATCTTTTTTTGATGCAATTTTCAAAGTTTTTGAACTTTTTATGGATTTTTGAAAAAGATGATGCATATGTGTTTTTTGGTATTTTTCAAAAGTTTTGTCAAATGTTTTTGCTATTTTTTATTTTGCAAATGTTTTTGGGATTTTGAAAGACACAAGATTTTAGATAAAAACTAGGTACAAATATTTATACAGGGATGCTTCTATATTTACAAGAATTAGGTTTTTAATAATTTACAAGGGGTAAATGGTCTATTTTATAGATATATATATACAATTTAATAAGAATTTTAGTATGATATATATATTCCTCAAACTTATTTGAAAAAGATTTTCAAACAATTTTGGAAAACTATAGTCTAAAATAATTTTTACATATATTTTTACAAACATGTACACATTTGAAAATTATTTCGTAAAGGTTTTCAAATAGAGTATATATGGATGTTGTTTCAAATATTTTTGCAACCATTTTCCAAACATTTGCAAATAGTTTTTCAAACATTTTTATCTCATACAAAGAAAATAAATTTTTCAAACCATAATGTTTTTATAAAGGTTGAAAATATTTAACAAAACATTTTCCAAATAGTTTTCAAAATATTTTTCAAAAAGATTTTCAAACTATTTTTCAAATATTTTGCAAAAAAAAATATTTTCACATGATTTATTAATCAGTAAATAGAAAAAGAATTTGAGGAATAAACAACATCTTTTATTAAGAGTTTTTAATGAATTTTATAGTATAATTAGCCATAATTATTAATAAAAAATATGAAAGTGTGAGTTATGGCTAAAGTATAAACGGAACAGAGTATACGACCCCCTATACTTAGCTTGAGCTATGTCCTCATAGGTCAGAGAGAAAAGGAGAATACATAACTCGTACTGAGTATAGAAAAGTCTAAAGAATAAAAGAACGAAGGAAAGAATGAACAAATAGGAAGTTGAGCGTCCCCCCTATACTTAGGATCAAATATAGCAGAATGTACACGAAGTAGGGAGGGTCAAGGGTGGTAATGAATAGATCATACTTAGACCGTCTCCCCCTATACTTAGAATAAGATATCCCTAAGTATAGACAAGAAGAGGAGACAATGTAGAGGATCAAAGAATAGAAGCAATCGAGGTGCACACCTCCTTATACTTAGGACAAAGTACGTCCTAAGTATTGAAGGATGACAAAAAGGGGCGATACCTTTCAGTAGAAAAAGAAGATAGAGAAGGAAAAGAAGAAAAGAGGAAAAGAGATGAGAAGATGGAAGAATATAGAAGAGGATATACACACCAATCCCCCTATACTTAGGGTAAAAGAAGCCCTAAGTATAGGCAACAATAGGAGTGATGAAACGGGATGATGAGAGAACACTCGGCTCGTCCACCCCCCCCCCCCCCAAATACTTAGGACAAAGTACGTCCTAAGCAAGGAACACATGAGAATGGGGTGGATGAGCAAAATGGAAGAGGGACAGATATGAACAAAAGTGAATATACAACAAAGTGGGTATACAAATGATCAAGAAGGTTGAAAGAGAACATTCTTGTGGGACCGCTCAGGGATAGATCTGACAAGGTACAGGTCGACATCGGGGTCCTCAGATGACACAAACCAATCAGGATCGACATGACGAAGCTCCTCAAAGGTCCTGGAGTGAAGAGGCACAGATAGGTAATTGGAAGTAGTGCGGTTAGGTCCGGCCTTGGGTGTCTCGCTAATGCCATCGTAAGAAGGGATGAACTCATCATCGGAAGAAGTGTAGTCAGTGTCATCCTGCGAGATTTCATCCAGGTCAAAACCAAAAGGCACGAACTCATTAATAGAAGTAGTCGAATCATGTTTATCCTCTATAGTCTCAACCGGGTTATCGTGTTCATCAAAAGTCTGAATTCATAAATAAAAGCAACCAAATCAAATTCGGCCTGTTTGGTTTCATCTAAATCTAAGTAAATAGGAGCAGACTCATTAGTGAAAGTAGTCAAGTCATGTATGTCCTGTCTAGTCTCTGAATCAGCCCTCTGCTCTAAGGTATCAATCATGTAGATCCTGTGAATGTCCATCAACACAACGTCAAGCCCTAGAAGAAGGAACTCTGAAGTTCATGCTTTCCAAGTCTTCCTCCTTGGAGAGGAATTCTTGGGTCTCAGTGGAATCCAACATATAGCAAAAGTATTTGATCGTTTCATTAAGGTTACAGTCCTTGGGGTCAGCCAACATAGGTGCGGTCACATCAGGTGCAGGTCTCTGGTCAGCAGTGGTTGCAGTGATCAACACTTCATTCTCGTCAACAGGACGGAAGCGAATCTCTCTCGGTCCATAGTCAATAACGACCCTTACAGAGGCGAGGAATGGTTATCTCAGGATGATTAGAGAGTGCTCCCATATGGAGTTCTCCATGGGCAATACGAAAAAATCAATATTGTACATCGTGCCCTGAATCGAAATGATAGTATTTTCAAGAGTACCCGTCAGCCTCTTGATAGATCCATCAGCGAATTGAACTATCATCCTGATCTTCTTGAGATTGAAGGATATTGAGAATCCGCAAGCGCATCACGGAAGCGTGTCGATCGCATCATATGCGATCGGGGCGACTAGTCGCACTAGTCGCTAGATGTGGCGGAAATTAAAATTTTTAATCAAGTGATGAAACCACATGATCACGAGAACATTTCTCGGATCATTTCATCAAACTACAAAGCATGAGAAATACCTCTTGAAGCGTGGTTGTAATCACGAGATCTCTAAAACAAGAGATCCTCCTATCTTAAGTCTGATCCACGAAGAATGCACTTGCGGGCGCGATGATGAGATGTGTTCCTCCTGCAATCCTCGACGAAGATCCAAGCAACGAAACCCCTGATTTCATCCAACGAAATCCGTCATCTTCCTTTAGAGCGTGCAGTACCAAAGAAGAAGGAGATCCTCGAGTCGTCAAAGGCGAAGACGAGAGACTCTCTTTCTCAATACAAGATGGTTGGTCACCTTGAAGAAGAGAGAGAGAGAGAGAGAGAGAGTAGGTGAGAATGAGAGGGAGAGAGAGTAGTAACCTTGTACAACTCTTGTTCATGTACCTTTGAAAGGCTAGGTTAGCCCTCCTTATATATTAGTTTGGGATCCAATGGATCTCAATCCGTTGGACACATAGATCCAACGGCCAAGTCGATCTATGTATTAATCAATGGCCATGATTGTTGTTGGTTAAAAACCAACATTAATTTATATTAAATCAAAATTATGTTATATTATTATCAACATAATTTAATTTAACATAAATCAATTATTAAGAGATAACAATATAACAAAAGGGGAGATAACAAATCACCCCCTAAAAATGAGGGGGTGTCACCTTTGACTTTGTCATTGGTGACGCCGCCTCATTTGGTGGTTTTTATCTCCCTTTTATTTTATACTATTATTTCTTAATGAATTTGTAATGATCATTGTCACGAAATTATTCACCAAATTAATTCCAAATTAATTTGTGAATATTTCAATCATGCCATTGAAAAATATGTGAATCATATTCACAACTCAAACTAATTTGTAAATTACATTTCCAATTAATTAACTAATGTGAATCCCATCCACATTAATAATTAACAAATGTTATTTACAAAGTTACTCTCTCTCTCTCATATATATATATTATAAATCACATTTATAATATACAGATATTATGGATAGTACTATCCATATTATGTAATCCTTGATAATTAAATCCCATTTAATTATCTTGCATAATCATTCTCACAATATGAATCTCATTCATATTATACTTGATAATTAGATCTCATTTAATCATCAAGACCTTCTTGCTTGGATACAAATTTCATCATAGGAATTATTCTTGAACTCCTTCAAGAATAATGTGCTTTCTCCGCAGATACTTGGAGATAAGGACAGGGCGATTGTATTGTTCTACGTATAGTGACTTGGATATTGACATATCATCTCAAATCCAGATCTTACGAACCTCCCACAGATGCTTGATTAAATCAAGACCATAAATCTAATCTTCTCATTGCATCTGAATCTCATTCAGACTAATGTTCAACATTTGGACCAAGATCATATCGCTTCTCTACTGAGATGAGTCACTAAAATCCAGACCTGTTTCATCACTTCCTCTGAATGGAAGCATCACAGTTATACAATCGTTTATGATCATATCACCCTCAGGTATTCCCAATACATGTACATTATGCATACTGGAAGACATATGATCAACCTGAAGATCAAGATCAATTTTACATTGTCTTCTTCAGGGTTTGATCACCACATTTCTCAGTCTTGGTCATTGGGAGTTGGTATCGATCATATGCTTTCCCAAAGTATATATCATACCTTCAAATTCATGTCATGCTTCCAAAGCACGATGACCATGCAATGAATTTTATCGATCCCAATACCTCATGATGAGCTCATGTCTTCCGGTTCATAAGTGAACCTGTATGATCCCTTTGAAAGATTGTATTACCCATATGCCCTTATATGCACACCATCTCGTCGATGTATAGACCTTGGTTAGGCCATCAACCTATTGGTCTGCCAAATGTACACACTCAGACATATAGTAGCACATCTGTCTCCTGTCAGAGGATGCGTGCCTATGTTGTGACAACATTCACCATAGGACTTAGGTTATCTCGATCTCGTTAAGTCAACCCATTGACCTAACTAATCTGACACCTCCGAATCACTATTCCCATGCAGAGGATCGGCATCAAGAGGTTGGTTAGATATCAGCCCATGTGAGAAAGGATTGCCATCTCCTACTCAGGCTGGAGATCATCTCTTAATGATCATTTGACGGTGCTTGATGAGTCCTCCTTCTAACTCTTTAGCTATTCATCCAAACACCAGCCTCTATGATTCACTTAATGAATCAACAGCTATATGATCATCAAGATGGCCATGGTACATAACCCTAATTGTACAGAGGGACCTTATAGTTCATTCATTCATTTAATTTCAGAAAGGGAGTGAAGCATCAATAACTTTTATTGATAAACATATATATTACAATAACATTTATTGTAAGAATGGTTCGCCTGGAGCTCACATGTCTAAAAATCTCCCACTAGCCCTCAGAACCATTCAGGTACAATTCCTAAACCCTTACTCATTACATACTGGTCAAAAACCTTTTGTGTCAGAGGTTTGGTAAGAGGATCAGCAACGTTGTCGGCAGAGGCCACCTTGGTGATGATGATATCACCACGCTTTTAAATCTCCCGAATGATGTGGTATTTCCTTTTCACGTGCTTGCTCTTTTGATGCCATCTGGGTTCCTTTGCTTGGTCAATGACTCCCGTGTTATCGCAGAGTAACGGGATGGGAGTATCAGAGGAAACTACGCCAAGCTCCACGATGAACTTGCGCAACCACGCCGCCTCCATTGTAGCATCCGATGCAGCAATGTATTCGGCTTATGTTGTTGAATCCATCTTAGTGTCCTACTTCTTGCTTCTCTAGCTCACAACACTATTGTTCATAAGGAATACATACCCTGATGTCGACTTTCGATCATCAATATCCGACTGGAAGTCTGAATGTGTATATCCCAAGACTTGGAGATCTCCATCCCCATAGACCAAGATGTAATCTTGCGTCCGTCTTAGATATTTGAATATGTTCTTTACTGCATTCCAGTGTTTTTATCCATAACAGTATTGGTATCGACTTACCACTCCCACTGCATGGCAGATGTCTGGTCTAGTACACATCATGGCATACATCAAGCTTCCTACAGTTGATGCGTAGGGGCATCCAGCCATGGCCTTCCTTTCCTCAACACTTTGAGGAGCCATCCCTTTGACAGATGGATACCATGTCCTAAGGGGAGGAATACTTTCTTGGAACTATCCATATGGAATCGTTCAAGAATTTTCTTGATGTATCTATGTTGTGATAATCCCAATATTCTCTTTTCTCAGTTTCTGAACAACTTCAGGCCTAAGATGTAAGAGGCTTCTCCAAGATCTTTCATCTAGAAGGTATGGGACAACCAAATCTTTACACCGGTCATCATTCATGTATCATTCCCAATGATAAGAATATCATCTACGTAAAGCACGATGAACACAATGACGCTCCCACTAAGCTTCTTGTATACACAAGGTTCATCAGGATTCTGCACAAAATCATAACTCTTTATGGTTTCGTCAAATCTGATGTTCTAGCTACGAGAAGCTTGTTTGAGCCCATAGATGGATTTCTTTAGCTTGCGCACTTTTCCATCCTCAACTATGAAGCCCTGGGGATGCTCCATATAGATATCCTCCTCGAGGCATCCATTGAGGAAAGCTTTCTTGACATCCATCTGCCAAATGTCGTAGTCAAGAGATGCAACTATAGCTAGCAGTGTCCTGATGAACTTAAGCATGGCCACATGAGAGAACGTCTCATCGTAGTCGATGCCTTCTCTCTGTGTGTAACCCTTGGCTATGAGTCGTGCCTTGAAAGACTCTACTTTCCCATCAGGTCCCCTCGTTCTCTTGAAGATCCATTCACACCCAATGGGTTTTACCCCTTTAGGTGGATCCTCTAGGGTCCATACACAATTCTTATGCATGGAGTCAATTTCTGACTTCATTGCTAACATCCATCTATCCATGTCATGATCCGCAAGTGCTTCATCAAATGAAGAAGTATCATTGTCAGTCTCACCTGACACATGGAATCCATACCTTTCAGGTGGTGCAACCACCCTCGAACTCTTTCGAAGAGGTATAGGTGTTTCATTTTTATTTATTTCTTTAGTTTCTGGTTCAGGAATCTCAGAATCCTCAAGGGATTCAATGAGTTCCTCTACTTCGTTTCTATCTTGACCTTTAGAGAGATCATCCTATAGAAATTTCACATCCCTAGAGACAAAAATCTTTTGGGTCTCAGGGTCATAAAGTTGGTATCCAATACCATCTTTAACATACCCAATGAAGTAGCACTCACGAGTGCGAGATTCTAGCTTACTTGCGTCCACCTTCTTCGCATGGACCAAGCATCCCCAAACCCTCAAGTGTTTAATTCTAGGCTCGGCACCATACCAGAGCTCGTGAGGAGTCCTGGGTATAGACTTGCTAGAAATCTTGTTCAGGATATAAATTGCAGTCTCTACTGCATATCCCCAGAAACTAAGAGGTAAACGTGCTTTGCTCATCATTGAACGGACCATGTCTATGATGGTCCTGTTGCGTCTTTCAGCAACACCATTAAGTTGGGGAGTTCCAGGGGGAGTGAGATTGGAGACAATTCCATTCTCTTTAAGATATTCCTTGAATTCATCTGAGAGGTACTCACCACCTCGGTCAGATCGAATCCGTTTCATCTTCCTATCGGTTTGGTTCTCAACAAAAGCCTTAAACTCTTTGAAATTTTCAAATCTTTCAGATTTATGATGAAGGAAGATAATCTCGTATCGCGAATAGTCATCAATAAACGTCAAATAATATCGATATCTATTTCTAGTTGCAGTACTGAAGGGACCGCATACATCAGTATGTATTAGGTCAAGAATACCTTCGCATCTCGTAACTTTGTTACGGAAAGGCATCCTGGTCATTTTACCTCGAATGCAATGTTCACATGTAGGTAAAGATTGAACCTGTAGAAAATTTAAAGGTCCATCCTTTATCAATCTATTGATCCTATCAACATATAAATGACCAAGCATTTGACGCCAAATCATATTCGAATGATTTCCATTCTCCATGGATCTTTTAGGGTTTTTATTATCAGTGGTAGTAACATTTATGACACATTCATCAATGCACAATTCATAGAGTCCACCAAAAGTCAGAATACCTTCCGCAATAAATTTATCATATCGATTAATGACTAACTTATTACAGAACAGGAAGGAGTATCCATGTCTAACAAGCTTAGATACAGATATCATATTCATCCTGACTTCGGGAACATAAAGACACTCATTAAGTACTAGGACTCGACCACTAGATAATGATAGTCTGCACGTCTCGATGGCGACCGCTGCAACACTTGCATCAGATCCCATCTGGATGACTATCTCCCCTTGCTCAAGATTCCTAGTTTCCTGAAGCAAATGCAACGAATTGCATACATGAACAGAAGCACCAAAATCTATAACCCAACTTCCTTCTCGTCCAACGAGAAAGCTAGTTTCAATGATGAAAGTAGATTTCATACCTGCTGGGGCTTTACCTTTGTCAGCAGACTTCAGGTAATCTGGGCAGTTACGCCGCCAGTGCCCCGGCTTCTTGCAGTGGTGACAGACATCGGCCTTTTTCGATGTCATTAGTGTGGAAGCACTAGAAGATGAACCAACTCATTGGTTCTTCTTCTTTCTCTTCTGGATTGGACCCTTCCAAGAACCTTGCTTCTGCCTGTGCTTTCCTCTCACTTGTGCAACCATTGCACTAGCAGAGGGGTCATCCTTCCTCATCACATCTTCTGCAGACTTCAATGCAGCTAACATCCCAGCATTGGTGAAATCACCTTTGCTCAAGTGGTAGGACACGATAAAGTTGTTGAAAGACTTAGGGAGCGACAGGAGAATAAAATCAGCCTGCATGTCAGAATCCATGTAGGCTCCCAGGGTTTCCAACTCATAGAGGTACCCAAACACTTTGAGTATGTGTTCTCTGATAGAGGTCCCTTCCTGCATCTTGCGGTGAATAATCTCTTTCATCACGTTGTAACGCTGTGTGTGATTTATGACACCGAACATTTCCTTCAGATTCATCATAATCTCTTGGTAATGGTTCATTTCCACATGTTGCTTCTGAAGAACATTGGACAATGACCCAAGGATATAACACATTGCCGTATTATGGTCTTCATCATATTTCTCATTATATGATTTATCTTCCGCGGTCTTAGGGTTTGCTATCTTGTCCTTGGTCAGCACATACGAGACACGCTCCGCAGATAGGACAAGATCCAAATTTCGGATCTACTAATTCGAATAATCGGCCCGGTCAACTGGTTGACCTCCAGGAGCCTGTTAAGTGGGTTCATGGACTTCATTTTCTAAAATTAAGAATGCACTATATTAGAATATATAATTATATATTCATTTTAAGAATTATTTGATTAAGGAATTTTAAATCAAAATCGTATTGCTATACCAACTTTGAAAGATTATTCCCTTGTTTTCTTTCAAAGTAAGAGATATACTTACCGCTATATCTCAAGCAATATCTGGGATCTCCTTTCCTATCTTTGTCACATCCCAATAATATGAGAAATTGTGACTCCGATAAAAAGAAGCGGGAACTCATTCCGCCTTGCAAGTCCAACTTGCATTTCCCAATTCGGTCTTTAACACCCGGGCCCACCACCCCTAAGATGATGTTGACCCGTTGTTAATTGACCAACCGTCAACATGCTTAATACTCGCTATACGCAATCCAATATCGCCCCAATAACATGAGGACTCGACATTGAGGTCACTACATATACAGTCTTACTCTTTTGAGAAGCAAAGAACCCGATCCAAATATTTCATATATAGGATCTGTCACTTCGGACAGGTGTCTCCTATATACAACATCTAGCGATGGAATCCTTTACCTTGACGGGAGACCATGGATGTCACTTATGTGATCCTCCGTCTCATATTCAAATTGTAATAATTAATTATCGTGAATCATATTCACATAATTAATTCTTCCAAGGGAAATACACATATATTCATAATAGAGTGTTTATTGGATATAGTTAATTTAATCACATTAAATCAATCATCAATCCAATCATCAATCAACAAACTTTATTATTACTTGAATAGTAGGTATAATCTCAAAGTATGTATTATTCAAATTTTAATAATTAGAAAAATACGCTTTGACTTTTCCGGCATTATCGAGTCCCTACCCGTTGTCATGGCCAGTACCGACGAGAGTGGGACGGACCACATACGTTGCAATCCGCAACCCCAATGCTCTCCGACTAGACACCATATCCACCTCAAGAAAGGATAATGCTAGATAGATCATCATGTACTTTGAGATGCTCATTGGTTTTTCAACCGAAATTATACCATATAATATACATCAAAACAATTTTGATAATATTATAAGGAGATTTGCTAAACAAATCCCCAATCCTATTCAAGCAAAAGGGTTTTCATGTAAGAGTAGTCCTACAACTATTGTAGGATAAACTAAGGCTCTTCATGAAAAAAAGTTTGTTGATGATTTCATGTCAACCAATTAATGATCAAGATCAACTATCTTATCATCTTGGTTTAGGAAAATGTCATTCAATAAAATAATTATCCCTTTAAATATTTCACAAATAATTATCACTAATTATTTCAGAAAATTAACAATTAATTTTCATCATCATATTTGAATGACTTACCACAAGGTTCATGATCAAGATTGTCAAATTCCATCAGTGACCCCCAATCACGAAAATTAACTTATCTTGATCAATTTAAATCAAAAAATGCAAAATCAATTTTCTAAGATTGCCAATTTGATTTATGAAATAACTCAAGTGATATTTCACGCATTTTGAGGCACATCAAAACAGCAATTAACTCATTAAGCACGTTCAGATCTGTTGTTCCCGCAACAGTGAATACATGTTTATTCAAAGGGCCATATCTTGAGCAAATGAAATCCAAATTACACAAACTCAAATCCTATGGTTTCCTTATTTAATGGGGAAAAAATCTAATTAAATTTCGTGTTTAAACAATTTAAACAGTACTGAAAAATTCCAATTAGACAGAGGTGCAAAATTAGAAATACGACAAAACTTCGCGACCCTTTCAAACCCAAGTCGTCCTAGGTCTATGGATCATATCCAAAACCTTATTTGACCTAAGGCTCTGATACCACTTCAAAGATATTGATAATCCTCAAGCATATCACGGAAGCGTGTCGATCGCATCATATGCGATCGGGGCGACTAGTCGCACTAGTCGCTAGATGCGGCGGAAATTAAAATTTTTAATCAAGTGATGAAACCACATTATCACGAGAACATTTCTCAGATCGTTTTATCAAACCACAAAGTATGAGAAATATCTCTTGAAGTGTGGATGTAATCACGAGATCTCTAAAACAAGAGATCCTCCTGTCTTAAGTCCAATCCACGAAGAATGCACTTGCGGGTGCAATGATGAGACACGTTCCTCCCGTAATCCTCGATGAAGATACAAGCAACGAAACCCATGATTTCGTCCAACGAAATCCGACGTCTTCATTTAGAGCATGCAGCCCCAAAGAAGAAGGAGATCCTCGAGTCGTCGAAGGTGAAGATGAGAGACTCTCTTTCTCAACACAAGATGGTCGGCCACCTTGAAGAAGAGAGAGAGAGAGAGAGAAGGCGAGAATGAGAGAGAGAGAGAGAGTAGTAACCTTGTACAACTCTTGTTCATGTACCTTTGAAAGGCTAGGTTAGCCCTCCTTATATATTAGTTTGGGATCCAATGGATCTCAATCCATGGGACACATATATCCAACGGCAAAGTCGATCTATGTATTAATCAATGGCCATAATTGTTGTTGGTTAAAAACCAACAACATTAATTTATATTAAATCAAAATTATGTTATATTATTATCAACATAATTTAATTTAATATAAATCAATTATTAAGAGATAACAATATAACAAAAGGGGAGATAACAAATCACCCCCTAAAAATGAGGGGATGTCACCTTTGACTTTGTCATTGGTGACGCCGCCTCATTTGGTAGTTTTTATCTCCCTTTTATTTTATACTATTATTTCTTAATGAATTTGTAATAATCATTATCACAAAATTAATCACCAAATTAATTCCAAATTAATTTGTGAATATTTCAATCATGCCATTGAAAAATATGTGAATCATATTCACAACCAAACTAATTTGTAAATTAAATTTCTAATTAATTAACTAATGTGAATCCCGTCCACATTAGTAATTAACAAATGTTATTTACAAATTTTCTCTCTCTCTCTCTCTCTGATATATATATTATAAATCACATTTATAATATACAAATATTATGGATAGTACTATCCATATATGTAATCCTCAATAATTAAATCCTATTTAATTATCTTGGATAATCATTCTCACAACATGAATCTCATTCATATTATACTTGACAATTAAATCCCATGTAATCATCGAGACCTTCTTGCTTGGATACAAATTTCATCATAGGAATTATTCTTGAACTCCTTCAAGAATAATGTGATTTCTCCGCATATACTTGGAGATAAGGACAGGGCGATTGTATTGTTCCACGTATAGTGACTTGGATATTGAGATCTCATCTCAAATCTAGATCTTATGAACCTCCCACAGATGCTTGATTAAATCAAGACCGCAAATCTAATCTTCTCATTGCATCTGAATCTCATTCAGACCAATGTCCAACATTTAGACCAAAATCAGATTGCTTCTCTACTGACAAGAGTCACTAAAATCCAGACCTATTTCATCACTCCCTCAGAATGGAAGCATCATGGTTATACAATCGTTTATGATAAGATCACCCCCAGGTATTCCCAATACTAGTACATCCTGCATACTAGAAAACCTATGATCATCCTGAAGATCAAGATCAGTTTTACACTATCTTATTCAGGGTTTGATCACCAAGTTTCTCAATCTTGATCATTGGGAGTTGGTATCGATCATATGCTTTCCCAAAGCATATATCATACCTTCCAATTCATATCATGCTTCCAAAGCACGACGACCATGCATGGAATTTGATTGGTCCCAATACCTCATGAGTGAGCTCATGTCTTCCGGTTCATAAGTTAACATGTATGATCCCTTTGAGAGATCGTATTACTCATATGCCCTTATATACATACCAGCTCGCCGATGTATAGACCTTGGTTAGGCCATCAACCTATTGGTCTGCCAAATGTACACACTCAGACATATAGTAACACATCTGTCTCTGGTCAGAGGATGAGTGCCTATGCTGTGACAGCATTCATCATAGGACTTAGGTTATCTCGATCTCGTTAAGATAACCCATTGACCTAACTAATCTGACACCTTCGAATCACTATTCCCATGTAGAGGACCTGCATCAAGAGGTCGGTCAGATGTCAGCCCATGTGATAAAGGGATTGCCATCTTCTACTTAGGCTGGAGATCATCTCTTAATGATCATTTGACGGTGCTTTGATGAGTCCTCTTTCTAACTCTTTAGATATTCATCCAAACACCAGCCTCTATGATTCACTTAATGAATCAACAGCTATATGATCATCAAGATGGCCATGGTACATAACCCTAATTGTATAAAGGGGACCTTATAGTGCATTCATTCATTTAATTTTAGAAAGGGAGTGAAACATCAATAACTTTTATTGATAAACATATATATTACAATAACATTTATTGTAAGAATGGTTTGTCCGGGGCTCACATATCTAACAGAGAGGCCATAGGTGAAGAGATTGTACCAGCGAAAAGGGTAGTATGCTAATCGAAGTACCGTTGTCTAGGAGAGTGTGATCACATGTGTGATCAGAGATGGTGCAGCTAATGAAAGGTGTGGTAGTGTTCTTTCTCCTAGGAAGAGGACGGTGTGTGATGGCATGGGAAATGGCCATGTTTAAGACATGACGCTTAGATATGCTCCTCCGCTTTCTCTTCTTGGGAAGAGGAGTAGATAAATCGATCATGGCCTACTGAAGTGGGACATGGATGATCTCATGAATGGTGGCCACCACTTCGGGTTCGATAACATTTTTTAAAATTTTTGGACATCCTCCATACAAGGGAGGAAGTCAGAATCAACATCTACACGAGGAATACCAAGAGCAGTCCGTACATCAGCATCCTCAGGGTTAGGGATGGGACACAGTGTAAAAGGTTGTGTGGTCAAAAGATCTGGCAAGTGGGCACTCTCCTCACAATCGGAGTCAACCAAAGGTCTCCTGAACTCTTTTTGGATTTTTATTTTTTTTTCATTTTTTTATTTTGGGTTGTTGCAAGCTCTCATGATAATCCTTAAATGAATACGAATCCTCAAAGAATGGAGTAGCATGTTGGATCTTATTTACACTAAATATATCATTCATCCTCAAGCTCATGTGCTCCATCATCTGATTCAAGGTCTCAAGTGTGGAAATCATGAAAGGTGACTCTAAAATATTAGGATCGGGTGTGTCAAATGTGGGTGGCGGGTGTGGGCAAAAATCACATTCCGAATCTGGATATTCTATACAGAGCGAGTTGTCGAAATTTAAGGAGATGGTGGTGGAAATGATTAGTGAAGGTCAAAATCGGAATCCTGAAATAATGGGTTGGTCAGATATGTACAAAAATCAGGAGCAAAGTCCTCCTGGAGAAAGAGAGGTGGGCTGGCTGGAGTGAGCGAGGGATCCGTAAAGTTCAGGTAAAATACGCTCCAGTTGGCCATATCGAAACAAGAGAAAATGATCGAGAAAGTACGATGGTCAAGTCAAGAGAAATGAGAAGAAGGCGCAAATGCGCAGAAGCGATCTAGAATGCACACAAGCAAACTCAAAAAAAAACTCACACAATAAAACCCTCAATTCACCTACTCAACTCGGCGAAGACCGAGAAATGTCGGTCTTTTTATGTAATATGTTTTAGAGTTAGGTGAAAAGTCCATAAGTTGTGCAAACACTTAGCATGCTGAATGGGATTTGGGCACTAGTCCTTAGGGTGTACGCGAGCAAGTAAAAGCGAAGACAATGAGGGGATTACTCACCCCAAGATAAGATTTTCTTTTTGGTCTTTTTTAGGGTCAAGTAATATTAACAGTCCTAATTTTATTTGATTGTCACTTTTTTAAATTTTTAGTAAGAATGTACGTGCCTATCGAGGAGTCAATTCCTTTAAGCACCTAGGTGATCAAAATCAGAGATAGAGAGGAGGAAAAGTAATTAAGCGGCAAAACAATGATGCATGATAAAGCGTAAATGCTCACCTTGCCTCCAGCACTCTACATGCAAGGATGCTCAGCAGAATTGAAACCTATCTATATACAACTGCAAATAATGAAATCGTCCTAAGTTCAGAAATTGCTATTAGCGTGAAGAACCAATGCTAATAACTTATAATAGAACCAAAGTGTTCGGTCTTGGAGTCTCCTCGGTGCCCACCACAATGGGTCCTGCAAGCACTATATGGAGAACTCTCACTGTGCGGTGGTTCCAAGACTAAGTGAGAAGAGGTTTGATTTGACTAAGTCCAAGCGTATCTATAGGTACATGCAATGGTTATTAGGTGTTTGGACCTACTCTATCGTCAAGCAATCCTACAACTAAGGGCTCAATCACACAAAATAACGGAAACCACAATCGGAAAACAAAGGGAAAAAGGGCGATGAAAATGCGACAAAAACCGTGGTGAGCTCCTAATTGAACAAACACTTAGAAATTGGGATCGAGAGTCCAAAGTTCATGGTACCTGTATTATTACAATTTAGAGTCTCTCTCTCCCACTTAAATTACACAAATGAAAGCAATAAAATAATATAGAGCACTTGTCTTCAAAAATTCTCCAAGTCCCCTTGGTGCTAGGTTGGCAAGTTGAAGCTCGCGTGGGTATACAGGAGCCTTGAATAAAGCGCATCCCTCAATTCGTGGTACTTCGTACAAAGTCAACAAAGAGAGGAGATTAGACAGCTCAACAAGAGATATCAAATAAAGGAGAAAATAAATAAAACACAAAAATGTAGATAAATAATCACAATCAATCAAAAATCAGATATATACGTTGTTGCTCCTCGGCAAGGGCGCCATTTATTTAACCCAAAAATCGAGTGGTCTTATATTCTACACTAGAAGGGAACACAGTTGTCGAATTGACCATACGAAATCCATATTAAAACAACAATTAACCTACAACAAATGATCAAACAATGAAAAGCATATGCGGAGTAAAAATTTATTATAACTCTACAACAAAGATGTGTATAGATGCAAGTATGTATAGAGTGTCGAACACGGAGAACAAGCAGGTAGATCGGGGTAGAAATGCACAAAAATGAATGTCATGTGTTTGTCTATAAGTATGGTATTTTTGTGGGTTTTTAATTTTATATTTTTTATTTAATTTTTATTTTATATTTCTATATTTATTTTTTTATTTTATATTTTTATATTTAATTTTTATTTTCTAATTTTACATTTTCTTTTTATATTTTATATTTTATATTTTTTCCTTTTAAAATAAATATAAAACTATATAAAGAGTATATATACAAGCTAGGTAAGAGAGAGAGATAATATATAGGTAAAAATAGTAAAAATACAGAAAACCAAGTATTTTGTACTTTTTATATTTCTCTAATGATTTTGTGATTTTACTATATTTTACTAATTTTCTTACTTTAAAGTCCAAAAATACTCAAAATAGGGAATAAAATAAACATCCAAAATTAAGATGGAGATGAAAAATAGTAAACAGAGTCAAAATTCTCCAAATTAATTCTTATATAAAGATAATAATATATAGAAAATTCAACAATAGAAATTATATTTTTTGTGATTTTTAAGGATTTTTTATATTTTTATAAATGTTATAAAGGTTTTTAATTTTTACGAGTTTTCTTTTATATTTTTTAGTGACTTTTGGTCTGGAAGTTAAAGATGCATAAATAAGAAAAATATATTTTTTGTGGAATTTTTCAAAATGGTTTTATAATTTTTATGTATTTTCTCTTGCAAATAGGGACAAAAGGACATATTTTTTATTTTTTATAAAAAAATAAAAAATCTCAAAATGCAAAATAAAAATATGTGCATGCAACATCAATGCTCATTATATCCCTTTCTAAAATAATTCCTTTTTAGGGTACCCCATAATAATAAATGATAGGGGCACATAAGGTTTGATCCTATTCATGGGGATTCCGTAAATGCGTAGGCTTGGATCGATCAAGCTGCTGAGTTATATATGTATATAATATACACAAATAAAAATATGCACAAATAAAAAATACAAATAATTTTTTATTTAAATCCATAAAATGAATGGAGAACTAGTATTATTATCCCATTTAATGGTACCAAGTTTTCCCTTTTGCCAAAAAAAAGATCTTGGAGATTGTGTAATGCTTACTCTGAAACTCTTGGTTTACACCAAATGGTACTTCTACTTCTGTTCCCCAGGCGACTCTAGCTGAATACAGATTATATTGCGGTATTTAATCTTTTATTTTCATTTTGTATTTTTAATTTATTAATTTTGTTTATTATTTTATATATTTATAACTTATTTTTATAATCCTAAATATATTTTTATTTTATTTTTATGATGTGAAATATACAATAAATCTATATTGGTATACTTATTGGTAATTCATCTATGTGTTTTATATAAATATTTTATTTTAAGGTTTTCTTTATGTTTTTATTCCACTTTTCATATGTACATATCTTGTAAATAATATTTATAAACTTATAAAAATATAAATTTAGAAAAATAATGAATAATGAATATTTTAATCGGTACAAGTATATAATAGGGGTCCAAATCGTAGCTCCAAAAAATATGAAACCACCTTCATTAAATAGATTATTAAAAGTTATATACAATTAAAGGTGAATCTGATATATTTTGAGTTTTTACTTAAGATATATGGGTCTGGGAAGTTGGGATTTTGAAATCTTATTCTGAGTACATCTCATTATCTGATAATATTTTTGTATGAAATAAATTTTGTATTTTCTATATTTAATTATCTATTTACACTTTTATGTTCAAAGTTTCTTTATTTGAAGTATAAAAAGTGGAACTAAAAGTAGGTCCCAAAATTGAGTAAAAATGAATGAAAAAGGGATTTTATTGTATTTTTGGCCCTTATCTCCCCCTACTTTATTCCTTGCCGATCTAGTCATCGAGATGCCTGGGTCTTAGGGTTTCAGGTCATAAAATATTTTCAATATTTTATTCTTTTTACTTTCTTTTCTTTATTCTATAGTTTTAGCTTTAAAAACTGTATTTTATACACTATTTATACAACAATGCATGAATGATAAAATGCATGAATTAAGGGTATTCACATGCATTTACTAGGGTTTTAAGACCAAAATGATAGAATAAAAATGATGAAACAGATATTCATCACTATGATTTTCTCAAACCATGGTGAGATTAAGTGGGGCATAACCGTCCAACTCTACCCTTCATCTCCTTTCCTTCATCTCCAATCTGAATGCACCGATCACACCTGACGACGGAAGGCCAAACTGTGAGACCATTTATCTCGGGGTTGGGGAGGAGCTAGGCAGAGGGGTTGTGGAGGAGCGGGGGTGAAGGAGGAGCTCGAGGCGGAGGGGATCGTGGAGGAGCAGGTTGTTGGGAGAAGAAAGAGAAGGGGGAGGAAAAGGATGGGGAGGAGGAAGAATAAGAGTTGGACATTTTAATCCATTTTATCAAACTAATTCCCGTTGTATCCTCGACGTTAACGTCAGTTAGCCTTGGAGATGGACGGCAACTAACCCCAAGCACATAAGTGATAGGACGGCAAGAAGTCGGGGGTACAACTGATATTACCAAAAAGGGATGGGCATAACTAAAATTGCAATATCTCAAAGGGACACAACTGATAAAATCCCTAAATATTATGTTCGTCAAAGTCGATCCGTATGGATTAAATAAAATAAGGAATGAATTTTCTTTTTAAATACTAGGAGCTCTATCTAAAGTGTTGACATAATAAAGCTAAATCCATTTTTATTAAGTACATGATCCATTTTTCATAATCCATGTATGGTAACAACAATAAAATGAAATAACTTAAACTAGGTGTAGGAATTAGGGTGATCCATTTATTACTTGACTTCACAAGCAAATTAGATAGAATGACATATTGCATAGAATAAATAATGAAACCATCACAATATTACGATCCATTCCCTTCCTAGTTCATACGTGTTTTCCTATGGTTTCGAAATACTTTTACCATGACTAACATTGATACTTGTATATATACTTACAAGGTTTGACAAATACTTTGGAGGTCTCATTAAAGATATATGAGATTCGTCCAACACATAATTAGATGTCATGTTCAAAATCAAGTCAGTACGCATATGTAGTATCCTATGAAACCAACCCATACATTTATATAACATATTTCAAATATAATCGTTATTCATATGTAATCCTAAATTGATACATACTTCAAATCCGAATCAAGAACCTCCAAAGCATGGTTTCTTGATTGTGAATCCATCCCCACCGTCAAATTGCTCGCTTCCTTGGTTCTTCGTTGACGTCTCCTACGAAGAAGGATGCACAGTAAGATCCCCCCCCCTTCTCCTCTCTCTCTCTCAATTTGCAAGGGAATTGTGATGTGAGGGGAAGATTCTTAGGATTTTTAATCCTCTAAATGGAGAAATTAATAGGTCATTAATACCTATTAAAATTAAAAATGAATCCATGCTAGTAATTTACACTTAGTCACATGACCCGGATTGTCGATGAACTCCCAAAAACCATTTGTGATCCTCATTGCCACTGAGTCAATTCGCGACGCTACGCATACATCCTTCCATACATTAGAACAACAAAAAAGGAGTCGAGTGTTCCTTCATCATATTGCACTACTAACACATGTCATTGGCATCAGGGAAAAATTTGGCCTTCTACTCGCCGGTCAATAACGTGTTCCTCCTTAGAAACCAAGAGAATAACTCAACACGTAGGAGGACTTTCCATCTCTAGATCTATCTATACTAGTCCTACACTATTACAGGTCAAAAATTGTCCTTGCGTAGAAGCCTTCTGCAACGTGAAATGCCTACCATCCCATGTCCATAAGTCCAAACCCTCTGTTGATCTATCAACCATGGGTGAACAACTCCAAAAGTATTTGAAACTTAGCAAAGAATTGCTTCGATATATCTCCACGAAACTAAGTTAGACACCCATCAATTTCCATGCTCCCTTACGAAGCAACTCCCATTGACTGCCAAATCAAATAGACGCGTAAAGCATATTTTAAGTACACACCACCCAATCAAATCATCCATTCCGAACCACAAAGTACCAACGTCCCTCGTAATATGTCTCACGAGCCAGACAACACTAGGGAGCACAAAACATATGCTTCTCCGAACGTACAAGGGTTTACTCATCCTAACATGTATCGAGAGATCCAAATTGACCATATAAATGGTGTGAGTCATATAGCATAGCAAAATTTGAGCCATCACCCGAAATTTGAGTCATCCCACTTCACCAAGAGAGCATCATTCATCACCTCTAAGCTCAAAATCTCGTGCTTCCATCCTCCTCTAGAGCATTGAGGTCCTCCAACCAACTAGGGGAAACCCCTTCACCTTCCTAGATTAGGCTCAAAAAACTCTCATCATCAATGACTCATTTCCCTTAACCCCAACCGAAAGGAAATTCGTATAAATGAAGATAAAAGATACGACATATGGGACCCTATAGACAAACGCCGACATTACGAAGCACGAGATACCCACCTATAGACAAACTCGTAGCCTACCATCTGACCAAATTGTGTTCCATCTTCTCTATTAAAGGCATTCAGTTAGCATGCCTCAATCTACGGTCAATCAAAGGCAAACTACGGCGAATGATCGGGAGCGACCCTTGCTGCATTAGAAGGGAAGACACACACCCTTCCACCACGTCCTCTACCATCACGAAGGGAACCAAACCCGACTTATCACGGCTAATTTACAGCTCAGGCACTATTCCAATTAGCTGAAGTAAAAGGCTCATTCTCTTGATTTCATTAGCATCACCCGCCTCAAAGAAAATAATGTCTATAATTGCAACACAGATATATTCTCGATGCCCAACCCCGAGAACAAACTCTTGTCAACTACTCTTGAAGCAATTCAAGTAAGGGCATCAACCACAAGAATAAAAAGTAGTTGCACTAGTGGGCGATCATGGTGAACTCCCTTCTGAGGTTGGAAGAATCCCTGTTACGGACCTCTTCATCCACATGATCTACTCACTAGGGAATTCTCATTGATGCAAGGATAGCCTGATGAAACTCAAATTTTTATTTATGCAGGGTATATTTTCACATTTTTACATTTGTATCATGTTGCATTATAAAAACCTAATAAAAAATGTCTTCTGTTCATGCATCATATGTCTTCATTGATTGCATCATGTTTCCTTATTTGTTGACCTATTTAGTTGTTAATTAATCACTTGATCCAAATATTAAGAGTCTGAATATCAACTTAAGAGGCTCGTGTCCTTGAGTTTGACCTTGGTATACTTACCAAGTAAAATAAATTCTCCACCTATTCGAAAGGGTGGTCTTTGATGAGGGTCCGTTTTCACCTCCTTTACTACTATTAAAACGATGAAATTAGAGAGGCAAAAATGTGGATCTTCAAATGGCATTGTTGCCGGGGACATGGCTCATCTTTTGTTTTATTTAGATTTTTACTATTTGATTAAGTAATAATTTGTAACTTTTAAGTCAAGTAGTTCATTTTTCTTGCATTGTTTTGTTAATGTAGTTCATTTTGCTTGCATTGTTTTGTTAATTCTCTAATATCCATCTAATGCTCGCTTGTTATGGCAGGTACCTTGGCGATCAATAACACTTAGAAGACATGGAGGCAAGGAGAGAGATCTCCTGCTGCGGGGAGCCGCAGAAGCACTAAACGAGAATTAATGTCTCTTGTATTTTTTATGTATTCATGTAATAATTATCTTTACAGCGATCTTCATTGAAGGCTCAGATTATAATGAACAAAGAGACATTGTGGTTGTGTGGGATCTACCCCACTTGAGTGTCGACTTAGGATTAGATACACGGCTCTCCTAGCTATTTTATTTCATATCTTATGTGCTTGATCGTAGGTAGGACACACTAAAAATTTTGAGACGCACGTAGACATCGCTTCACTTAGACAAAAATAAATCTATTCTTTCCCCACTAATAGATGCATGCTATGTGCGTTTTTTATCGACTTGCATACATTTAGCATTGGATTCTAATTCAGTCTAATTTTTCCACAAAGAAAGCTAAATATTCTGAGAGTTTTTCTCTTAAGCATAGATCACGATTCTATCGTATGCATCGGTTTTTCTCTACTTCTACCTGGATTGATCAACTAGGATTCAAATGTAAATGGGGAATGGTCGTTAGACGATGTATGCTTGATTTGTGCTCATATTAAAATCAGTGATAACCTTGAAGCTAAAATTGGGATTGTTAATTCAAGTTGAACAAATAAAATGGAGTAAAATTATTCTGGAAGAGCAACACTCTCTTTACGTAAGATATTATGATTTGGTGCACCGTTAAGCCTTGCATAAATGAGAATAAACATGTATTGATCACCAATAAAAATGAAAAGATAAAAGACCAACAGTTGTTGGTTTCATGTGTAAGTTGGTGAATCAATGGTGTTGCTTGGTTGATTGCGCCTTTTTTATGGATATTCCAAACCCTCTCATAGATACTAGGTACTCTATTCATCTACAAAGATTCATTCACATGTAAATCTATCATAACCTCTCGGTTCTCCTCAGGTCTCTCCAACTACACTTATCCATCGTTGTACTTAGATTATTCTCTGCCTAAGTATAGGGGGACGTGAATTCCAAACTCAGTTATCCTTCTCTCTGACACTAAGGTTACTTTAACCTAAGTGTGGTTGGTGTCCTCCTCAGTTCTAGTATATCTTCCTATATCTTAACCTGAGTTATGGCTTTGTATCACTTAGTGCTATGAGGACATAGCATAAATTAAGTATAGGGGGGATATTATATTTTACCCATAGCTTTTATTTTGAAATTTTTGACAAATTTAAACTTTTTTTGGCTAGAGTATACTTTTTTGAACTAATTTGAATGAAATGTTTTTAAAGCTTGGAAAATTCTCTAAACTATGTTACATTATTTTGAAGAAAATATCTTGAAAATGATTTGAGAAATGGATTTACTTGTTTTGAAAAATTATTAGAAAAATGTTTGTAAAATCTATATATTAAGACTGCAGTTATGATGAGATGATTTAAAATTTCACTTGAGGAACTGGGATCAGGTATTTGAGTTTGGACTTGATTTTATGATTCTCGAGGATGGGATAAAATCAATGAAGGCTTCATGAAACATGAGTATCAACATCTTTAGACAGCATGAGAATATGGTTCTTGTACTATCTATTGACATTTACTTATGTGCCAGGGTGTGATGAAATATAAAAAAATGTTGTACTATGCACCAACTTTTGGTAAAGCGGTGGAGCTAGCCAAAATTCAAAAGCAAAGAAAATAAAAAAAGAAATGTTGAAAGAAAAGCTCTTACCATACAAAGTAAAATATCAAAGAGCTTCCACCAAAGGTGAGCGCTCACAACCATTTCAAAGTATCCACTTGGACCACCGCTATTAGGACCAGGAGTCAGGCCAGCACACAAAAGGGCTCTGCATCGTATAGTGTTACAAGTTTGGGTGTCGAAGGTATCTTAGATACTCAAAAGAGACACACCCCGGTGTACTCCCAAGAAAACAAGTGCAGACGGCTCCAACTTCTCTCGACGAACACACTAATCAACAACCAAAAAATACATGTGTTGAGTTAATAAGTCACTCGAGAGGATTCTTGTTCCAATGAGAGGGAGAGAAGAAATGACGCAATCATATGCCCTCCATCAACTGACCTTCCATCTACACTTTTAAGTATGACAACTAAAGAGACGGTGGATTGGATGCAAGAAATGATTTATTCCCTAGTGTTGAGGATTGGGTTCTTATGAGAGTCTCTTGGACTGGACCCTTGGGTGACGTTGCGACTCTACTCTTGTGACTGCAGTCCACACTTAATGCAATATCCCTATTATATATGTATACAAAGAGAGTCTGATGATTACGAAAATTGGATACCTTTTGACTAGGGCTTGGTTCATCTTAGAATTTTAGGATCTCTAAAACTAGGAGTTCTTGAATGGATCAGGTCTTGTATTTACATGCACAATTAGGGGGTTAATCCAACTTATCCATGCTTTAAATGCTCGAGGACGAGCATAGTTTAAGTATAAGGAGATGATGAACCTCAGATTCATCATGCTAAAATCCATATATTAATCCTCTAGCTTAAAAAATCAATAAAAATAGATCAAATATTGTATATATTTTGGTTTTAAAATAAATTAAAAATACAAAAAAATAGAAAAATGTAGTATCTTTATTCCTTTAAAAATTCTCCTAAAAATATTTCTCTCTTTGACTTATTTTGTATTTTCGGTCAATATGAAGCTTGTAGATCTCATCAAGATCTACAACTTTCATGCTTTGAGTTTTTCCTAATTCATCCTTTTTCTATTTATTTTTTATTTTTCTTTTATTTTCTTCTGTTAATAAATCTCATTGGGCCATGTGGCTCCTTCTGGTTGAGCCACGTGGCTCGCCTCCCATTGCACCACCTGTCGCCCTTCCACACCGTCCGATTGCCTTCTAGGCACCTTATTCTCAACCGCCCATTCCCCTTTGTTTTTCCACCCTTCGATCAGCGCCTCCAGATCTAATCTGGAGTGCCCCCTTCCGCCCACTCCATGACCGTTGTATCACTAGATCCAACGGTCGACCTGTCGTCTTCAACATCCAACATTCCCCTCTCTCCCACGATCTCCACTCTTAATCACTTGCCTCCTTTCCATTTCATTCACATTCTCGACACCACCCTTGCTCCCATGACTAGGCCAGGTCCAAGCCCTAACTTCCACCTTCTTCGCGCGCTACCTAGCCCTATACCTTCTCTCTTCTGCTGGTTAGCGCAAGCCCAAGAAGTCACGCATTCCACAACCAGCACCTCAACTTCCTCCCCTTCAAATACGTCTGCACCGCCACTTTCACCCCGGTCCACCTTTACGCGGGCTGAGGCCTAGCGCCTCTCCTCCCCTTTGTGACGGAAAGGGGATAGATCAAGGACGTGATGACGACCTCCGACCCCGGTGACGACCCATGGCCATGGTAGGCCATGACAAGGCCCTAGACCGATCGAGGAGATGCTCTGAAGGGTTGTCGGAGTCCAACAAAGACCAGAGCTCCCCTTGGGGCTCAGCCTAGACCGCCTCGTCTGCCATGCACATGTTCCTTCTTCATGTAAGATCTCTCCGCTTTTTCCTTCTTGTTTCTCCTAATTAATTAGGTGCATACATGTACTTTTACCCTCAATTGACCACCGCACGAACTTCGCCTCACCTCACTCATACTCACGCCACTCCCAGCTCACCTCCTCCTCTTCTCCATTGTCTGGCTACACTCACACCACCTCCTCTTCGGCTAGCCGGAGAAGGAGCTTCGGTCCCCCAATCTTCCATTCACACGGGACCCAATTCCACTCGCTTCGCACAAGACCTGCACGTTTTAGCTATCCCCCACTAACACTTGCAGGTACACTTCTTCAAAGGCCGAACTTCAACCGGAGCTAAGTTCTTGAGCTCCGCCTCCGGCGTAGGTCATCGGCAGCCATCTCCAGGAAGCCATGCACCTTCCCTGTGCTCCGACCTTAAACGTCAAGCTTACAGGGTTCTTCCTAGATCTTCAACGAGCTTGGAGGACGACGGTGGAGCTATGACGGTCCTGCTAAAGGTCCATTTGCGCCGCCAACTAGTGACAGAGGAGGAAGCGCTAGAAAGTACATGTGTCGTTGGATGGCACCCCTCTGGTATCCATCCAACATCTCTTAATCAACCACGTCGCCACTCCGAGGCATGGAGGTTCTGGTGGTCCGAGCTAGCACCAGAAGCTCCCGATCTCTCCACGTGTCGCCCTAGCCTCTCGAACCAAGCACCGACCCTCGCCTCCATCCGAGCCTAGCCCTCACGTGCTCTGTCATGTGGGGGTGGGTAAATTGTATCGATGCCCTGCCTTTTTCTCCAAATTACATTCATGTCCCTCCTGTCCTAGCATATGCAACGCATATATGCTTGGGGTTATTTGCAATCCAATCCTTCTGGGTTTCAATAATTGCAACATAGCACCCACACAAATGGAAAATTTATAGGGAAGACCTTGTGGTTATTTTTATTATATTTATGCCCCTTTAGCGACCTGTTTGTGATGATTTTGTAATTATTTTCATGTTTTCCTCACATTTATGTCCATTTATTATTTTGTGAATATCTTAAGCATATGGTCTCCGTTTAAGTTTATTTAAATTTCATTTTGAAGCATGTTTCATTGTCTATCCATTGACCTTATTTATTTCATTTTCTGACACTTAAATCGGGATGATAAATTTAGTTATATAGTGTCATATGTTTGTTGATTTCTAACGCCATTTGTCAGTTAATTAACTAAAATTGATACAGGAATTGCTCCTAAAACCGACTAACAATTTTACCGCTCAATGATTTTATTTATATATGGCATATTTTCATATTTTTACATTTGTATGATGTTGCATTATAAAAATCTAATAAAAAAATACCTTACTATTCATGCATCATCTATCTTCATTGATTGCATCATGTTTCCTTATTTGTTGACCTATTTAGTTGTTAATTAATCACTTGATTCAAATATTAATAGTCTGAATAGCAACTTAAGAGGCTTATGTCCTTGAGTTCGGCCTTGGTATACTTACCAAGTAAAATAAATTCTCCACCTATTCGAAAGGGTGGTCTTTGACGAGGATCCGTTTTCGCCTCCTTTGCTATTGTTAAAACGACAAAATTAGAGGCGAAAATGTGGATCATCGACCTCCAATCCACACAATTACAGGCTTGGGCAAGTTCACTTTCCACAAAAGAAAATCCATGTGTGCCTGCATCAGACGGAAGGTGTCTGTACGTGGGCAACAATAGAACTAAGGATTGTACCTACTCGACGACAACTCTCATATAATCTACCCCTCATTCCACACCCTTCTTTACAGAATGAACAAAAGAGATCGACTCAATCTCTCGAAATTGTGGTTCGCAAGTCAAAACTCGACAACTCCGCTACGATGAGGTAAATGACATTCGATGATGTAATAAGGCTCATATAATCTACCCCTCATTCCACGCCCTTCTTGACAAAATGAACAAAAGAGACCGACACAACCTCTCAAAATTGTGGTTCGCAAGTCAAAACTCCATGATCACATCCATGGTATCCTACCTAATGAGATCCGAGAACTCTCTGAAGGAAAAAATTGGATAGCCATCTAAAAGCCCAACGAACCATTCACATTTACAACCCTTGGTATCAGCATGAAAGGCCTTGTTAGCTCCAACTGCAACTCAGAAAGCCATGGAACATCTCTACCTGTCTCCTTTCAGAGTCGAGCTTTCATGTTCAGACATACAAGTTGTTCTCTAGTGTTGTTCACTTGTCATACAAGATCCATGGACAAGAATAAATTATTAATCGACGAAAATACAACTTCTTCACTTGAACAGTATCATAAATATTACTCTGCAGAAATTATATCAAACCTCTGGCCCCCATTCCTAAAGTGAAGCATATATCAGAAAACCAAACATCACCATCCGGATCCTCCTCAGTGTTCTTGACAGTGCTACTTACTTGCAAAAGGCAAAACAAGTGCCCAAAATCAAAAAGAAAAGGAGCAAAAAAATCACTCAAAGGTCGCATTCGATGTAAATCATTCTTCCACATATGAATACTACAGCTTAGCATTAAGGTAAACAACCAAAACTTGACAACCTCCTACTCTCTAATCGCACCTATGTCTCTCGCCTCGCCCTCCTCCGCGGGGCAGCTGCATTGTCCTTCTCACTCTCGTTTTCATCATCGATCTTCTCGGCTTCATCCTCCTTAGTCTCCGTGCCGTTGGATGCTGAGGCTGCTGCCGGAGCTGGGGCTGTCCTTGCGGGAACCTGGTATGACCGGTACAAACATGCATTCAAGGATGAGAGAAAAAAGAAGGAATTCAACAGATCCATGGAATGAGAAGCTTACTATCATCATGTGGGCAAAGATTTATAAGCAAATACTGAACAAGAACATTGAAAAAGTTAACCTAAAACCTAATTATCTAACATAAACATTAAAGTTGCATCTGAGTTATGAAAATAAATTTTACATGCAAGACTGATGCACTGTGTAAGCAACTTGTTTAAGTTTAACTCTGCAAGCCAGACCGTAACTCACCGCGGGTTTCTTTCCACCGAAGAGAGTCCTAAAGATGATCGTCAAAAGTACAACAATGACGGAGACAAGAATGCCGATCGTAAGATTGGGTTGCTTCTCTCCCTTCTCTATGAGGTCCTGAAAATTCCGAAACAAGCATACTTTCAAAACAAAGAAGAAACAAAGAATTCATAGCAGATTTCACAGCCTGTGAGATGCATACAATGACTTTGATCTTGTGCTCTCCGAAAGGTACAGCATCCGCGACCTTGTATAGGACATCGAACACCTTCTTCTGCAAAATAACAAGAGCTTCCGTAAGAAGCGCTCTCGAGACATAGCTCAGCTATTGTAAGGGAGCAAAGGTTGCCATATACAAACCTGAATGCCTGACAATTCACCAGGAACAGTGGCCGCTGCTTCCTCGGCCTTCTGCTTCTCCTTCTCGACATTGTACTTCGGTTTCCATGCTTTGTCCCTGTAAGACTCTGCAACCTTCTCATTGGTGGATATGAGGATGTTGTCAAAGAGAATGCCATCCTGCATCGTCCATATCTCAATGCCGATAGCAGCAATGGGCTCGAAATCAGGCTTGTCGAGTTCATAGAAGTCGGGATTGGGAATTTGCTGGGGCTTCCAGATGCCCTTGTAGTTAGGGTTGTCTATCAAAGGTGCATGCCACTTGCCCTTGTACGCAGGGTTCCTCTTTGTTGGCCTCTTCCACTCTCCACATCCAGGAGCGGACTCGCACTTCGGATTATCAATCTTCGGGGCCTCCCATTCACCATCCTCCTCATCATCCCAGTCTTCAGGTTTTGTGGCCTCGGGGTCATCAATTTCCTCAGGCTCATCGTCCAACCATCCCTCCGGTTTGACAGCCTCATCATCCTCTACCTCCATCGGAGCATCCTCATCCCAGTCATCAGGTTTCTCCGCATCAGGGTCTGGGATCTTCGCCCTCTCGTCCCAATCCTCAGGTTTCTTGTCGTCTGGGTCTGGGATGGTCTTTGCAGGGATAAGAGGAGGCTCAAAATCTTCCGAGGACAAGAAATTTGCTTTCTTCTTCTCTTCACCATCAAGCAAAATTCTCAGTTCATTATCAGGCTTAATGATGGCGGTGTACACATGCGACAACTTGTCGTACGGGACTGATGGTGGGTACTTGAGGTGATGTTCAACATACTGCCCAGACTTGGGGTTCTTCTGCTTCAAAATGAAATGGATTTTGTTGGTAGAACCACACTTGTCGGGGCCAAACATGATGGAATAGGGGGACTCATTGTCGAACTCCTTGGGAGTCCAACCAGCTCCCTGTGGCCTAAGATATTTCAGGTATGCCCCGCCGCATTCAAGTCCATTTTGAAGACGGACCTCGTATTGAAGGACAATCGTGCCATCCTTGAGGTTTACCTCTTCCTCAAGTTCTTTTACAATGGCATATTTCCTTGCCTTCTCGCTCACAAGGAGACCATGATCCTCGTGACCCTCGCTCTTTGCATGCTTCCACACACCTGAAACAGAGAAGAAATGTTCAGAAAACCCAACAGTAATAAGCAATCAAAGGGCTAACATGTCCCATATAATGACAGTTATTACTCTACATTGGCAAATATTTATATTATTTTAAATAGCCATATATATGCCAAAGTCCATCCCAAAAAACTAGAGATTAAATTCAACACATGAATAACAAACCCATAAATATAAACCAAAAAGTTACAGTAAAATGCCTGCTTAATCTTAAACAAAATTACGCAAATTCTTACATAATCAAGAAATTATGACAAATTATTGATCATTAAGTTGCTGACCTGTAATTAATATCCCATTGTCTTCTATACTGTAAGAAAATAAAAAATATTTACATCTGATCAATATCTATTGCTTTTAATACTAAATCTTTTGCAATTATAACTATATATATATTCTGCAACACAATCTGCTGCACTGACCGAAGCATGGTATTTGTCTCTATCTTTTTCTGTAGAGAATTGGTATGGTGACATGGTGGCAAATTGTTGAGCATAATGTAGAAATCATGCAACTATATACAAAGACGACTATCATACAATTCGTGCAAATGCAAAACTAATAACAGGCCACGGATGTCCAAGGCCTCGTTTTAGCGCAACCAAAAGTCTACAGCAACATCCAAATCGCAGTTTTGCCGTTCCCGTCACCTTAAAAAATCTGAATGTATTCAAGTTAAACTAATAATTCATCATATTTCTACAACAAGTCCTACAAATCACTTTACGTGGAAAAAAGTAGATGGAATCATCTCGACAATCAACGCATCAGTACCCAAATTGAAGCGTGCGAAAATACGAAATTTAAAATAATTACCCTCCAAAGTGTGAAACAATACATTACAATTATATTGCATCTAAGCTTACAAGAACTTGTAAACGTTGACCTCGAGAAATGTAATCAGGAATTAAACGTACAAAACACTCCGTTATTAGCCAAAAAATCAGATTTTTTCCATTTATAATTAAAGCAGCAGATCTAGAGGAAAATTAAAAGCATTGATTGAATCTCGTACCGGTGTAGTCATCCTTCCCTGAAACGACCCACCGCCCCTCAAAGCTCTCCTCAAACGACTCGTAGAACACCTGTACAGTCCCACATCCATCAGAGCAACGCCCCCAACTTCCAAAAACAACTAGTTTTTCACAGATCGACCCGTTTCCTACCTCATCCGACGCCCGCAGCTGCAACGCGAAGCTCGCAACGACTGTAAGGAGTAGAAAAGCGCGGATCCCCATCGTCCACAATCAGAGCACTACCATAACCCTAAGATCCACCCGAAGAAAGCACTGAGTTCCAAAATCCAGCCTCGAACCGGAGAAAAGATTGCGAGATGGGAGAAGGGGGAGAGATGGAATCAGAATTACCGGAGGGAGTCGAATCCCGGCGAAAGATGGGAGCTTTCTCGCAGTGGAGATCGCGATCGGGGGGAGGGCATCGAGGGTTTTGTAGAGGGAAGGGCTCTAGGGCTCGGCCACGCGGGGGTGACCAATGAGATCGCGAGCTACGTGTTGGCAACCAATGAGATACCGCCACGTCAGCGGGACTGCGTCAGAGAACGCGAGTCGGGTGCTCCAGGTGGTGGTGGCTCGCACGTAACCAGTGCGGGTTTAAACGGGTCGGGCTTGTTGGGGGTAGGATCCGATTAGCTTTTGGAATCCGATAATAAGACCTTTTGGAGGGTTCGGAAGGAATTGGGGAACCAAACGAACATTAGTTTTACATTTAACGATTTATCAAATTCAAGGAGTTAATTTTCATGCTCTTTTAATTTTCATACATGTGCATTTAAGAAATAGAGACTCTAAGACATACTTATTCCAATAAAATAGGGGTATTCAAAATATACGGGTCGGACGGATACCCATGTTGACCCGGACAAGTTGACCCTAAAGTACCGGGTATCCACTTGAGATATTCGAATCGAGTACCCATTCCAATTGACCTCTCGACCCAATTTACCCCATTGGTCGACCCACCGGGTACCCGTTCAATCCACTGGGAATTATGTCATGTGGTATGGCCTTCTATCCTTCTTTCATATATATACTAATTTAATGTGATATGATGATTTTGTCCTTGTTTCAATTCGGAGTTAAAAATAAGTATTCAGTGACTTTACAAATGTTTCATAATTGGATTCCTGTTTATGAAGCCTCAAAGGTTTGATATGAATGAAACAAAATAAATTTCTAAATCATTTCAATGGTGCTATACCACTCCTAAAATAACCATATAAAGTAAAATTATGATTTTTAAAAATTGGTCTTGGAATATAGGTGTATTCAAAATATCCTACTCAAATGGGTATCCGATCCAACCCTGCTAAATCGATCATAAATTGGCATGTTCCCGAGGAAGACATGCAAGTTGGGTACTCATGAGTGACTGATCCATTCAACGTAGTGGAAAACACCACGGATAATCCAGTGTACGTGTTGGTAAAAGATCCAACCGTATCAACAATGGATGGATGCGTTGCACGGAACAATATCCCACGAAGTACGAACCACTTGTTGTTTGGTCGCATGTGGGAAAATGGTGACGATGACATTATTGTATATCTTTCTCGTCTCTTGTTATATATCTAATTTCTATATTAATTTACATTCCATGTGAGTTTATTTCCATATTCACGTATGATTTCCTTTGATCCACACATATGTTGTGGATTTCGTCAGTATTGGATGATTGAAATCCAAGAAAAAAAGATGGATATAATTCGGTTCTATTTTTATTCTTTGAAATAAACCACAATATTCGGCCTTTTGACACTACAACCGAAAGATCATTGACATAACCTCATTCATCGTGCTCGACAAAGGTTGAGCTTGCTTTGGAGTGAAGGATATGGAATTTATCTTCAAGCGCATCACGGAAGGGTGATCGTCGTATCGGATACGACGAAGAACGACTAGTCGTACTAGTTGTTCTGAGCAGCGGAATTTAAAAATTTTCATGCGATGAAACCACATGATCCAAACGGTTCTTGAATCGTTTCATCTATAACCACAACAAGTATAAGGAATACCTCTTGAAGCGTGGTTGATCGAGTCTCTAAGAGAAGAGACCTCCTGTCTCAAGTCCGATCATCGGTGAGATCGCTTGCGAGCGCGGGGATGAACCACGTTGTCATCGCAATCCAAGAAGTTGATCCAAGCATGGTTGCTCCTGATCTCGTCGTACGAGATAGAACGTCTCCTTCGTGAGCATAGCACTCCAAGAAGACGGAGAACCGAAGAACGTCGAAGCGGCGGCGCAGTGGCGAGAGCGTCAGCGAATCTCTCGTCTAGGGTATGGTGGACGACCACCAAGAAGAGAGAGAGAGAGAGAGAGAGAGAGAGGGCTGTCGTGTATGAAGAAAAGAGAGAGAGAGAGAGAGAGCTTCAATATTGCATGTACTTAGAGAGCATGGTATGCCTCTCTATTTATAGGGTTTTGAGATCCATGGATCTCAATCCATGAGACATATAAAATCAAAGGATGGGATTGATTTATGCCCAATCCAATGGTCAAGATTGTTGTTGGTAAAACCAACAAATTTGGATTAAAATATATTTGACAAAATCAAATATAAATCAATCCTAAATTATACCAATAAATAAGGAGGGAATTTACATTGAGATTACATCTCCATGTACCTTCCATGTGGACGGCCACCCATTCCAATTAGGAATTGGGTGCCGCCCACTCTTTCCATATGGAGGGCAATCTCATGATATTTCATGAGATTGCATATCTCCATGGAAATCTCTTTATTTATTTCCAACAACTTTTGTTGGATTTTATTCTTCAAAAATAATTCACAATTATATTTGAGAATACTGCAATCTTGCCATTAAAAAATTGTGAATCATATTCACAACCCAAAACAGCATATAATTTACATTGTCAATTAATTACACAATGTGAATCCAATACACATAATAATTAATCAACAAATATAAATTATAATTAGCTCTCTCTAATACATTATAAAATATATTATGAATAATTGGATATTTCTATCCATATTATTCTTGGTATTTTTACCCGGCAGACCCTATAATCTTTGTTAATTACCTCTGCGACCTTTGAAATATCGTAATTCCTCCCTCACCCTCGTAAACTTGCTCCGTCTTACCTCACGAACCCTACCGTTAAATTTACACATCTAGAGTTTACCTCTTTGAGTTAGAACCAAGTTAATCTAACCAATCCATGATCGGACGGTTAGAACTAACTAAAAAAATAAAAAATAAAGGAAGATCGCTGGAACCCGAAGGGAGGCTTTCGCAGGGGAAGAAGGGGACGGGGGTGGGGCTTTGATCGGAATGCTGCGGGATCGGAGAGGACTCGCAGGGGGAGGCCGCTGGAACTGCAAGGACTGAAGAAGACTGAAGTAGAGGGGGAGGCTACTGATCGGAGGGGACGTTGCAGGAGCTTGATGCGGCGGGAGATGGGGTTTCGATCGGGATGCTGCGGGATCGAAGGGAGCGTTGCAGGGGGAGGCCGCTGGAATCGAAAGGAGGGGAGGCTTCCGCAGGGGAAGGCGGCGACGGAGGGAGGAGGCTTTGCAGGGGGTGGCGGCGGAGGGGCTTCCGCAGGTGAAGCCGGGGCATGACTCCATCGTTTGAATCCCATACAGCTTATGATGCTTGTAATTATTTCGCTTGGAGATCTAGCTCCAACAAAGGATCTCCTCGTTGTTAATCGTTCTTCGTGAACTGCAAATCTGGGACTGTGTGGTTGAAGTTCGATCCGGAGGACGGTCTTCGTGTTCGTGGACATGGTGGTGCTCCGTGTTGATGCGTCGATTTTGCTCTTCTCGATCGATAATGAACTCGGGTTTAGTGCACTTCGGTCCGCACGGGAAGGCGGGGGTGTGGTGGGGGGTTCCGCAGGGGAAGGCGAGGGGCTGCAGGTTTGCATCCGATCGAGAGGCAGCAGGACGGGGGGACGGGGGGAGGTTGCTTTGCGGTGGAGGTTGCGTGAACGGGAGGCGGCAGGACCTAGGGGGCTTCGAGCCGGGTGAGCAGGTGAGGGACTTTGGTAGGAGGCTCGAGCAGTGGAGGCCGACCATCGGGGAAGGGGGGTTTCGACCAGGGTCAGCGGCAGACCGAGGGAGGGAAGGCGACGTGTTCTGATGGAGGTGGACGGTGGGAGGGGGCAGCTGGAGGTGGAAGGGAATGGCACTTCTACTAAATTTGATAAATAAATTGGGTATAATATAAAAGAAGATAACAGAATCTGGTTGATTTTAACGGTTAAATGGATGGAGGTTAACCACAAAGTCTGTAAGATAAAGGTTAACAAGTTTACGGGGGTGAGAGAGGAATTAGGATGTTTCAAAAGTCGTAGAGGTAATTGACAAAGATTATAAGGTCTGCCGAGTAAAAATCCCATTATTCTTATCCATAATAATTAAATCACATTAAATTATATTGGATAATTTCTTTACACATCAAGATGATTAAATCGCATTTAATCATTATTTCTTCATTGCTTAGATCTTATGGAATTATTCTTGATCCCTTCAAGAATAATGGATCTCTTCGCAGATACTTGGAGATAAGGACAAGGCGATTGTATTTTCCACGCATAGTGACTTGGATGTTGAGATCATATCTCAAATCCAGATCCCATGGACCTCCCACTGATGCTTGATCAAATCAAGACCGTAGACCTAATCTTCTCATTGCATCTGAATCTCATTCAGATCAATGTCCAGTTCATGGACTGAGATTAGATCACTTCTCTAATGAGAGGAGTCACTAAAATCCAAACCTGTTTCATTACTCCCTCGAAATGGAAGCGTCATGGTTATACAATCGTTTATGATCACATCACGCTCAGGTATTCCAAATACCTGTACATCCTACATACTGGAAGACCTATGATCATTCTGAAGATAAAGATCACTTCTACACTGTCATCTTCAGGGTTTGATCATTAAGTTTCTCAATCTTGGTCACTAGAATTTTGGTATAGATCATATGCTTTCCCAAAGCATATATCTTACCTTCAAATTCATGTCATGCTTCCAAAGCATGACGACCATGCATGGAATTTGATCAGTCCCAATACCTCATGAGTGAGCTCATGTCTCCCGGTTCACAAGTGAACCTGTATGATCCCTTTGAGAGATCGTATTAGTCATACGTCCTTACATGCACACCAGTTCGCCGGTGTATAGACCTTGGTTAGGTCATCAACCTATTGGTCTGCCAAATGTACACACTCATACATATAACAACACATCTATCTCCGGTCAGAGGATGCATGCCTATGATGTGACAGTATTCAATATAGGTCTTTGGTTATCTCGATCTCGTTAAGTCAACCCATTGACTCAACTAACCTGACACCTCCGAATCACTATTCCCATGCAGAGGACATGCATCAAGAGGTCAGTCAGATATCAACCATCTGAGAGAGGATTGCCATCTCCTACTCAGGCTGGAGATCATCACTTAATAATCATTTGATGATGCTTGATGAGTCCTCTATCTAACTCCTTAGATATTCATCCAAGCATCGGCCTCTATGATTCACTCAATGAATCAACAGATGTACGATCATCAAGTTGACCATGGTACATAACCCTTATTGTGCAGAGGGACCCTATAGTGCATTCATTCATTCAATCTCAGAAAAGGAGTGAAAAAATAATCAATAACTTTTATTGATAATTTGCTTATTACAATAACATTTATTGTAGGAATGGTTCGCCCGGGGCTCACATTGCTAACATGGAGGTCTGCGATTGTATAACTACGTACCACAAGCGTGTCATAGAGCATAATGCACTCATCATCAACAAACTCGCACGCATGACACATACAAGTTGATTGTCCATTATTTTTGTAGATAATATTTATGTGCAGCCAATTTCAGATGAATATTGAGGATTTTAATCCATATCAATATTAGATTCTTGATTGAATATAAGAGGCAGAGATTGTTAATCTACTTTTAATCACTTTTTTATGTTCATTGTAGTGATTCGTGAGTACCTACCGATACACATAACCCATTCAAATAATTCGAGTACCCGTTTGAATGGGTCAGGTCTACCCATAGACCCTCGATGATGATGGATCGAGACGGATCCTGATTTAACAGGTCAGGTATTCGCCCCATGAACAGCCCTATTGACCACACAAGCACTGGACTATAATGATTAGTCTTATGAATAACACTAGTTTGTGAATGAGGATGTCAACTTGCCCATTATCGGGTTTTCTAATTTTCGATATAATGAACGATGATTTCTGCAGCCTTTCCTCGATATAATCATATACTAACTTTTGATTGACTTTTTATATATGATTTTACATTTTTTATTGTGCTTTGTTACAGTACATTTGAAGTCTATATATTTTTTGTAGTAACCCACGGGTACCCGCGAGTACCCTTACTCATTCACATAATTTATGTACCTGTTAGAAACTTGTACCTGTTGAAATAGGGTGAATCGACCTTTGACCCGATATTGATGGGTCGAGACGAGTCGTGATTGAATGGGTCGAGTACCTGCCCCATTGACACCCCTACTATTAAATGATCAAGTAATATTCGGTGTTAGTTAGGGATGAGCATGGGTCGGGCTGGAAAAAACTTCGGACCTTGGGCCGAGCTTAGGCCCGCAAATTTTTTTGGTTCGGCCCAAGCCCAGGCCCAGCCCAATTCCTATGGGCCGGGCTTGGATCGGGCCGACCCATCTTAACCCATTATATACTATTAACCTTGAGTTTGTGTTTAAAGTCAATCTCAATTCAAGTTAGACGAGCTAAAATTGTTTAAAACATATGCCATAATACTTGTGAAACAACTAAAACTCAATTCTACCGAAGATGATTTCTCATTTTATACAAGTCCACTCAATATTATATACCATAAACGTCTCTCATTACAGAAATTGAATGAGTGAACCAAGTTTACACGGTTAACAAGAACATGTGCACCAGACACTACTTGTTAAAAAAAGGGCATAATGCTCATATTAGGTAAACGTTCAATAATAGAAAATATTTTAATAGAAAAAATAAACACTAAAAACTCAAGAATAACCACCAGAATCCAAGACATAGACTAATTAAGAGAAATTAATTCTGAAATAAAATACAATGATCAGCAATTCATATGTCCCACACATGACTTTCTTGATTTATAAACATTGTATGAAGATAGGATACATGAACAAAGTGTACATGACAGGTGAGAGTTTCCATATGTGTATGATATGGGAAGGGTTCGGGTCCTCTTCGGGTCGGGCACGTGGGCCAGGTCGGGCTGGGCCAAGCCAAGCCCGAGCCCGACCCAAAAAAAATTTGGGCCTAAAAATTAGGCCCAGGCCAGGCCCAATGTTCGTTTGGGCTTGGGCTGGCCGGGCTTTTTGGGCTGGATCAGGCCGGCCCGACCTAATGCTCATCCCTAGTGTTAGTCTGAGAAGAGTGTATGCATCTTGCCCTTTATGGACAAGGCTAGAGAATCATGAGTTAATTTTATACAACTTAAATAATGGAACACTAATGCAAACCCTGTGCATAACACTAGGTGTATTGATTATATCAAAAATATAATACGACAGACAATAAATTATCATCTTAATAAATACATTAATTATAATACCAATATTTTACTCAAGCATGCACCTTTTTAATCTATAAAATCAAAATTTTCTGTCCGCAACCATAAAGTCAATCACAAAGTTTAATCGTTCAAACAAGAAGCTTTGGGTGCATAATATCCCAAGAACATATGAAATTAATCTGTTTGTTTTATAATTATTAACGTCAAGTAGAAAATCAACATTCAATTGCCATATATGTAAATCGGAAGACTAAAATTTTAATCCATGTATACATCTTTCAAACAAAGGATGGATGTATATGTGAAAAAAAACTAATATCAAGAGGTATCTACAAATTTATTAAATATTATTTGAGCTATTACAATTTTCATTTAGATTTTCACCATAAAAAACATGCTTTAAGTAACTTGCATATTAAGGTAATCATATATACCATACACCTTAACTATCGTAGGGTAAAATGGAGCTGCCCTCCAGAGGAAGTTAACTTGGCTCCTCCATCTTATTTTTTCTATTTTTATTTTAAAAAAATGGTGAAAATTCATCACTATATCCCTATATGATGTCATTCTAAGTTTCATGTGAAATAGAGACTCATACGGTCTCCATTCAAACGGGGTCGATTTCAACAATTTTACTACTGTTAAAAAATAATTGTCTGGAGTCATAGGAGTCTCTGTTTCGCACGAAATTCGAATGTCATAATATAGGGATATAGTGATTAATTTTCACAATTTTATTTTTAAAAAATGAAAAAAAATAGAGTTGTGAGCCAAGTCAGCTCCCCCAAGAAACAACCTCATTTTACACATAATAATATCATTTTTTGCATAATGAGAACTAAAATACCCACACTAGGCATCATTACACGTATATATGGATGGTCTTAACATTCTTTACTATATTTAAATAAGAAAAACGAATAGTCATTTGTTCACTACAACAAATAGTGACGGTTTTTTCAAAATCCGTCACTAAATTAGTTGTTGTTAAATATATAATGACGATATTATTCATTGTGAAATGATATTTCATACTCGAAATTACCCACGAATATCATATATGCGTTATGTCATTAGCAACGATCCATATAGCGATGTTTAGCCGTTTCTATTTTTCAAACTTCTAATTAATCGCCGTTATAGCGACGATTAATTGATATTTTGAAAAATAACGACGAATAAGTGCCGTTATGTGGACCGTTGCTAATGATATAACGACAGATATGATATTCGTTGCTAATTTCGAGTACGAAAACTCATTTCGCGACGAATAATATCGTCATTATATATTCAACCACGGCTAATTTAGCGACGGATTTTGAAAAAAATGTCAATATAGCTCGATTTGTAGTAGTGGTTTAAATTATTTACATCAAAGGTCGAGTCAAATAAACTTATTTGAGGATATATGATATATGTATCTCGCTAACTAGGGACTTGTTTGATAATGGTTGCTGAAGAAAGTGTATTTGGTTAAAAAATTTAAATTTATATAAGTATACAACATATTTTCTATGCATACAATATATATTATTTTTAATAGGGTTTGATCACTTAAGAAAATTAACTCAAGGGATGGTACTACTTTAAATATTCACTGTAACATCTCTAATATTAAAGTTATAATAATGAATATTAATCATTGTAAAATCTTCTTAGTTTTCATAATATAGAAAAATGCGACATCTTAAGATGAACACCACCATTTCGTTTTTTCATCAAAAGATCAGGTCCAATCATCGTTGCAGAAGAAAACCAAGATTATAGCATCATGAGACAGAGAGATATCCAGAGTCTGCACAGACACGGGGCATAAATAAAATTCCGAAGTATCACCACAAAAAGAAACCAAAGTCACCACTAAATTCGATCACTAATCCGAGCATTTCTGCAGAGCCAAGGGAGTACGCTTTTTGGAGTTGGACATGTGAAGTGGGAAAGCTTTGCTATCCAGAATGCCAATCGGGAGAGCAACCACCTTGAGTAAATCTGTAGTCAGTTAAAAGATGCGAATATAAATAATGGTCATATAAATTAGTGAGTAAGATCGGTGGCAAAAGTTTTAAAGCATCCCCAATCCTTATCAAAATGAGTTTCCAATCTTGTTGCACAAATAGAGGAAGCATCTGCAATGATTTTTGAATAATTGATCAGAATACCCTCTTGGGCTGACTTACATCTAGCTTTCCAAATACACCACCAAATCATTGATTTAATAGCTAGCCAGCTCCAACTGATATGGGAATTTAAAAGGACTGGATGATCGGCAGTAAGATTTGAGAACTCACTGAAGTTTGGGGTTATCCCACATATCCGGAAAATATCTTTTGTGTGTCTACAATCATTGAAGAGATGTAAGTAGTTTTCTAAATGGTTACAAACTTACAACATAGGTGGCATCTATTTGTAGAATGTATTTTTTCTTCTCCAAAAGATCCTGAGTGAGAATTTTATTATGTTCTAGAAGCCAAATAAAGTAAGATATACGAGGATCAAATGAATAGCACCAAAATTTTTTTGGGAGAAACAGATGCATGCCACCATCAATTAATGTTAAGTAGATTTGCTTGTTTAAAGACGATTTTGGGAGGAGCATTCGTGTTGGGAAAGTAATGATGCCACTACGTTGGGCCAATAGGAACAGGTTGGTCGAGTTTAGTGATTGCTTCATATTTTTTTTGCCAACAACCACAACCCAACTAGTAACATAAAATTGTTGGCATTTGAACCAATTTTACTTTGCATCCAGGATGTAAGTCCATTACGGACAAAAATCATTCAATTTTGATAAAAGAGCGAATAGTAGAATGACTTTTCCATAAAGGTTCATTTTCGTTCAATAAATCTTTTCAGAGTGAAGAATTTTCCCCCAAGCCGATTTTTTTGCTCAAGATCGGTTGAAAAATGATTGATCCCTTAATATGACTTTTCCAAATCATTGAGTGGCTTGCTCTATAACTCTCATTTAAGATAATCGGTCCACTAGCAAAAGAAGCTGCACTTATGAACTTGAAAGCGACGAATTTTTGCGGTCAATCGAATAGATGGCTAATTTTGTTAACAAAGCATCGTTGAAAAGGCAAAGGTTTATGATACCCCAACCATCATTGAATTTTGGTCGAGTTATTTTTGCCTAAGTCACTTTTGATCTTGGTTTTGATGTAGTGTTTCCCTCTCAAAGGAATTTCCTTCGTGTTTTATCACTTTGTAATGATATTTATGGGGATCTAGATGCATGACATTACATGTGTTATCAAAGGGGTAAGGGAAGAGTTCAGCAAAGCTATACGAGCCGGGAGTGGAAGAATTTTAGCTTTGCATTCTTGAAGTTTGGTAGAGAATTTTACGACAATTGATGTCCAATCTTTGGTTAATAATTTTCATTTGGTAAGAGGGAATTCCAAGTAGTTTAGAGGGAAAGAACCCTCATTCCAACCAAGGATATTTTGTGATCGAAAAGTCTCCTCGCTTGAGAGGTTGAAACCCACAAATGCGGATTTTTTTGAAGTTTATTTCTAGAACAGAGGTTGCACTAAAAATTTTGATGGTTGCAAGCACATCCTTCAAGTGATCTTTCTCATATTCCATGAAGATAAGCAAGCCATTTGCATCATATCTTAGTAGTATTTCAAAACACAAACTCAAAGTTTCAAACCACAACAAAAGATAATAATTAGGCAATGCACTATAGCCATAAATAGGGGCAGAACTAGTATATGTTATAGGGTCATGGCCTCCCGTGATTATTATATGTCACTTGTACAATGTATTAAATTTTTAATGTGGTCCTTTGTATTATAACTAGTGTTAAGAAAGATTGTAGAATCATCAATCATCACTTAATTTTACTTTCTTTTATATGATTTATCCAATAACTTCCAAAGTATCAAAATAATTTGCTATAAAATTGAATTGGAGTTTATTTATCTCTTTCATTATTTTTAGTACTCCTTGTAAATTTTATTTTTTTCCTTTTAACCATGAACTTTTTTACTTCAAAATTTCACTTGATAATTTAGCGGTTTAGGATGGATTTAGAGAGACTTAAATTATTATATTTATCAAATTTTAAAAATCACCTTTGAAAATATCAATCTAACATTAATAATATATTTAAATTCTACTTTTATCAAAATTGAAAGAGGTTCATTTTAAAAATATAAATTCAATTTAAAAATATCATAAGAAAATACATAGATTTTGTCATTTTGAGCCTACATAGTAGTTGTATACTCGACCCCTCCTTGATGAAATCCCTGATTCCGCCCATGTTCATAAAGGACAGTACATATACCATATGACATTGTGTGTGTGTGTGTGCACGCACGCGCGAGCTCACATGTACATGTGCGCGTATGTTCACGCATGTGTGTCTGCGTGTGTACACGTGTGTACGAGAGAGACACTCTAAATAATGTGAGGGCTCACCATATCTATGGTGTGACATCCATCTCATCCGTTTATTTTTAATCAAGTGGTAGTCATTAATAACATATTAATATGATTATTTTATTGTTGAAAAACTTATTTTGTTCATTTCATCAAGTTATGAATAGAATGTGACAACCCATTTTATCCCCATTCATTTAATTCCATGTATCCAAAACTTGATTCTTTTTCCACAGGCAATGGAGGTGGCGACACATAGAGGCGATAGCTGCACCTAGAAGCAGTGGTGGTGGGCAACGAGGTGATGATGATGCATGGTAGTGTTGAGCATTGGGTTGGGCCAGTCCGACCCAGCCCAAAACCCGACCCGTGTAGTCCGGCTTGAACTCGAGCGTGCAAATAATTGGATCGGACGTTGTGCCTTAATTCAAGCTCAAATATATATTCATGTCGGGTTCAGGCCTGATAGGGCACTACAAACAAAGAGGGGATTGGTGTGCACATGATGGCTCATAATGTGCACGCCAAGTACACGCCATGTGCACGTCTGCAAAGTAGGCGAGAACATGTGCTCATTCACAGTGTGTTCGTCGAAACGAGAGTCACCCCGGCTGGTTGGGCGAGCACATGCAGACGTTATGTGCTCGCCCGCTTCTTGGTGTGCACAAATGTGCTCGCCGAAATGATCGCCCCTATAAAATAGGACGATCATTTACAGAGCACTGGGCGACCACATGTGCTCGCCCAAACTGATTTCCAGGAAAAAATTATCCAGGTTCGGCGGGATTTTGACACCCCGTCGAACCTATATACCCTGCCAATAAACCACTGCAGGTGCTTATCAGAGCTTGCTAAGTGTATATATAGTATAGCAGTTCGTCAACTAAATTAACTAGCACTGACAAGTCGAAATCACACAATATACATGAATTTAGAAACTAAACATTCAAATTTAACATCTAAATACTGCAAATATATGTTCGAAGCAACGACGACAAGTAAAATTACAACATATTATACTATCAAAGTTCATATAAATTGAAAGACGTGCTAAAAGTTTAACAACACACAAGCCAATAGCAATAACAATTCACTTCTTCTTTGATCTAAAAAATTTAGACATTAAACCCTGCTTTGATTTCTTTTTTTCCTTCTCCTTCTCTTTTAACCTAGTATACATGTGTGCTTCTTCTTCAGGATCGTTCTCCTCCTCCTCTGCGTCATCGGATTCAATCTTCTCAGGTTGAGATGCATGCCCTTGTGACCTATATTATATATGAAAGTTATATACATGTTACTTGCATTTTGTAGATTTAGAAATACAAAATTATTACTCATTCTAAGTAGAATACTTACATGTACACCATGAAATCTTCTCGGAGCTTCGTCACCTACTCCACCATCATCGCCATCTGCGACTCCATTGGAATTGATGATTGGGACGAATGCGGTTGTGTGTACGACGGTTGGGAGTATGCATAATAGGATTGACGATGTTCCTCCACATAGTATGGAGGAAGACCACCAAGCGTCTGCTTCCTGTTCGCCACAACGTTCCTCTCCTCCAACACCTTGTAAGATTTTCATTGTTTAATACGAAATTATATATAAGAAATGAGTATAATAAGATAATATTTATCTATACATGCTTCCAGATTGTTTTATCAAATGGTGGCTGCTCTCCAGTTAGATCACCATCCCATTTTTCTGCAAATAGTGCCAAATAACGATCCTAAAATACAAAATGAAATATAGAAAAATGAGTTATAATATATCTTTCAATTGCAAATAAATTGATAAACTTATCAACAATTCTCCTGCTTCAGGAACGGACCATTGTGACTCTCCTTCTTTCCCACTCATGTGGGACCTCGACCACCACTCCTGAAAAGAGGGTTCTCTTTCCAACCTACCTGCATGAAAAATAATTTTAAGATGTGATAACAACATTGCATCATATTAAAGTAGATTTGAAAAAATTAATTTTATATTGTAATACCATCTCCGCTCTAATCTGGTTGTGGTTTTTAGAGCCACTTATCGATTTAATCCTTTATTTTTGGTGGTTTGTCCTTCCCGTCGTGGATCTCCTTCCAAACTCCGTATCCGCAACGAATGCATCACAGAAACATGCCCATCTGCAAGGAATATGTTATTATTATTGATTACTTTAAAAAGTTCATTATAAATTATTTAAGAAATACAATACCTATCCTCCATACACCATGCTGGCGGGAATCTCTTCATCTCATCAAAATTCATCTCCTCGCATCTCGTCTTCGCATGGGAGTCTCTCCTTGCCTTGAAAAATGTATCGCTCATTCTCTTCTCCGCCAAAAGAATAAAGGCTCGACGATAAGCCTTCTTCCCCAGACCCGAACCAATGCGATACCTACTCTGAAAATTACAGCAAAATATTAGATCCAAAAAAATTAGACAAAAAATTTCTATATCACTTCTTAGAATTTTTTCTTACCAGAAACATGTCAAACAGTCTCTCTTTTTCTGTAGCAGGGATGCGACACCATCTAAATTGCATGCAAGTCAAGTGTGTCTTGATATGTTAGTTATCTCCTTTGCCACCATGTTGCTATTCAAAAAATCTCTGCAATTTGTAAAATTTGTAAACATGATAGAATTTATAAATATTTGGTAGAATTAAAATGTCAAAATTTATTAAAATCTTACCTCCCATCCGCTGTAACCTCCAACGAAGGATAGGACGTCGAAGTCTGTCCAGCTGCAGTAGGTAAATGCATGGAGGTGCTCGGATGTCCAGAAGAAGGAGAATCGGAACCCATCGATGTCCGTACAGGTATAGGGACCGGGACCGGAATCCAGTATGAGCGGCTGAGGTAGATGGCTCTTACTAGCTTACTGGTATCTTGGCTCATCACATTCAGGACACCGTTGTAAATGCTGGTGTTCACCGTAATATAAAATACGATGATTTATGCAAGAGTCTATTTTAACTTCCGCTAAACACATCTTCCGCATCATCTTTTTCATTTTGTAATAATTATCAGGTAATTCTGCATCTTCTAGTAACGTTTTCTTGATAATCTTAAGCATGGCATAAAAATTACGATCGGTCATATTATACTTTATCTTCATCGATAGAAGATCCGAAACTGCAGAGAGTTTGATTATGTTTTGCAACCCAACCACAATGGCTTTTCCGTTTTTTTCAACAGCTCGTAGAATTCTGCGGACTCTCCATATGGTTCCTCATCATCTAAAAAAGTATCATTAAAATCTGGACCTGCAATGTCTATAACCATATCTACAAAATGATTACTATTGTCCGCTTCTTCCGCATCATTCATCCTGTCCTCGTAATCCTCATCATGCCTCCACCAAATCTGACATCCTTCCATGAAACTCATTTTATAAGATGTAACTGAGTTTCATCCTTGGATCTCTTCCTCATTAAACGACATTTTTGACAGGACACAAGATAGTTCCATCTGAATCCACGACACGGGAACCTTGTGCGTAATCAAATTGTATAAATTCCTGAACACCTTTTTGAAAGGTATCTGCTACACGTCCATCTACTACACGGTTGTACATCCACTCTCTATTAGTCATATTGATCAACCTAAATGAAACAATTTATAATGTCAAATCCAAGAAAATATGTGAAGAATACCTAAACCTAACCCGTTACTGAGATAAAAGATGAGAAGAGAAGTATCTTAATTATGTTATCACTTGAGCTCGTACATAAGGATTCAAACTTACTAAAAGATGGTCGCTGTCACAAGCTTGTTTATTTCTGATGAAAATTCGACATCATAACCATGCACCTCTCCTATATACCTCATAAATCAATCACAATCTACTTTCAAAATAATCATATTAGTGATTATTTCGATAGTAAACTATGATTGATTTGGTATACCGAAGAAGAAGGGGTTATGAGCCGAATTTCCATCAAAAATAAAGAGCTTGTGACAACAATCACCTTTTAGTAAGTTTGAATCCTTACGGACCTCCTTAGTCTGGGATCTCTGAATTAAGGAAAGTTAACATAAATGTAATACTTTAAGATCATTTTACGTCATACATTTGTACGTGCTAAAAATGGGACTATTAAATAATCTTAAAATATTTATTCATTTATATTAGCCGGGCAATTACGTAAATTTGGTTGGTTAACGATGGAGATAGGGATAAGTGTGATCCTAATGTAGTGCCTAATAGAGTGGATTGGCTCAATAATATTAGATGGGTACCTGCAAAAAAACCGAATTTTAAACCTGCAAACATCAAAATCCATGACCATTAGTCTGGGATAAACATCCCAAAGTGAGTCCAATAGTGCTGTGAAATAATAAAAAAATATAACACAGTTAGAGGTGATCAAATCCTCCAATGTCTTGCACACGCCTCCCGTTGTGCAGGGCCACACACCACCCGGTGTGGAGGGACGCACTGTGTGTGAATGATTTTGTACGATTTTATAATAATTAATGGTTAGTGTTTTAAACTTATCATAAACCTAACTATAAGTTAATGTGATATACTTAATCACATTAACTAGAATATAATGTGATAATAAAATATAACAGAAGAAATATTTCTGTTTATAGTTATTATCATGCACCAACGATTTTAACTTAAATAAATGTCTAATTTGACATCCATTATATAGTTCTTATTCTCAAAGGCTTTGTATCTCCCATCACCTCTTTCAATGAACCTAGTGTTATGAAACTAGTGTTATGGCACTTCTCATATCAACATTCCCTAATGTTATTAAACTAGTCTTATGGCACTTCTCAATAAACCTAATGTTATGAACCTAATGTTATGAACCTAGGGTTATGAAACTAATGTATCTCTCATCCCATCTATATCAACATTGACCTATATCACTATTTAAGCACTTTACTTGTTGTGTCATTTAATCAAACACTTGACATGCCTATAATATTTCATCTATATTAGACACATATTTACTCAAATCTAACAACACTTACATATTAAACAACTATATAAAGCATAAGCAACAAGATTAACAACTAGTTATATTAAATTTAAGAACAAAACAATCGACAACATCAAAACCCTAAACCTCTAAAACAAGTATGAAATCGAATGAAATACGCAAAAAAGAGAGAAAGGATGATAAGATATACCTAAAGAGGGGTGTGTGTGGGTGATTGAATGGTCAAACGGAACGACCTCGATGCGGTAATGGATGAGCACTCGTCGCCGGAGGGGAAGAAAGAGAGGGGAAGTCGCGTAGGAATGAGGAAAGGGGGCGCCCGACGTTCCGTTTACGGGCGCGGGTGACCACACTTACGTGCTCTCCCAGTGCTCTTTAGGTGCTTGCCCAGAAAATTGACATGCGCTCGTTCCACCGTGCCTTGAATTTCAATTGGGCGAGCACAGCAGGGCGAGCACTTGTTCTATTCAAGTGCTCTCCCATTTACGAAAACATAACCGCGCCTCCAGACTCAAAAGGGCGATCAGGTTAGCGAGCACGTGTGCAACGTAAGTGCTCGCTAAGCCGTGAGCGAGCACATGTGCTCGTCCAGTGCACCCCATCGTGTGCACATCAATCACGCTTTTTTGTAGTGGGGCCCAAACCCGAAAGCTCGATAGCCTGGCCCGTTAGCTCGGCCCATTCAAGTGCCCAAACTATCCGGCATGGTAGCTCGACTCATTACTTTCGCATATGAGTGATGATAGAATTCATATGGGTATATATATTGGTTTAATTAAATTTAACAACAATTACTGTTATATAAACTATCACCATAATAATTTATCATGTTAACGAACATATATTATAAGCAATTAGATTACAATGGTAATATATTCATCATGTTTAGAACATGTTGTTGTACATAGCAAATTCGTATCGTGGACATGATTTTTTAATATTATCAATGTGGTAAAATATATTTTCTTGTGTAAAGAATACACATTTTTGTTGAGGATGTGTGGTGTATTTGGAAGATAAAAACAAGTTTATTATGTCTTGGAGTTTCAATCGGGCCGGCCCGACCTGAATCCGGCCCATAGTATTTAGACCGAACTTGGGTTTGGACCTAAATTTTGAAAAATAAAACGAGCCTAGGCCCAGCCCGTTAGCCCGTATACTAAAATGGGTTTGGGTAGGGCCAAGCCGAACCCGACCCGAACTCGACTCATGCTCAACCCTATTGCATGGCGACCATGGTGGTGGTGCGTGTAGGGCTGCTAATTGAACTGAACATGTTTGTATTCGATTAGAGTTCGTTCGATAATAGCTCGAAAAATGTTCGTTCATTTCTAAACGAACTGAACATGAACTTCAACTTTTAGTTTGATAGCTTACGAACCGAATATGAACATACCATATATTCGTTCGATAAAAGTTCGAGTTCGATATATGTATATGTACGTGTATTTGTAATTGTAACTTAGTACTTATACACTTGATAAAATTTGAGGTTAAAGAAATCGTGGTATTTATTGGGCTCTGTACCACTTTAATTTGAATGATTTCTTATTTTTAATGCTTATCGAACCTTGTTATCGAACTCCAATGTCAAACTTGTTCATACAAACAATTTGTAGTTAAGTTAAATTGTTAACGAACTATTATCGAACCGAACTCGAACGTTCATTTTCTAACGAACTCGAACTCGAACATATCCTATCGAACATTTATCGAACCGAACTCGAACTCGAACTTTCGAACTTCCTTACCGAACCGAACTCGAACATAGGTCCGTTCGTTACAGTTCAGTTCGACTAGCAGCCTGCGTGGAATGGAAAAAGAGTGGGTGGTTGCGTTTGGAGGAGGTTGCGTGTCGAGGTGGTGGTTCCACTACAAAAAAAGGTGGGATTGGCGTGCACATAAAAGCTCGTTATGTGCACGCCTGGTGCACGCCATGTGCACGCCCGAGGGGTGGGCGAGCACATGTGCTCGTTAAGGTCGTACTCGCTTATCTGAGAGTCGCCACGGTTGATGGGCGAGCACATCGGGACGCTATGTGCTCGCCCTCTCCCTGGCGGGAACCAATGTGCTCGCCGATGTGATCGCCTCCTCTATAATTTGCGATTACCCACGGAGCACTCGGTGAGCACATGTGCTCGCCCATAGTGATTTCCAGGAAAAAAATATACAGGTTCGACAGGGTTTTGACGCCCCGTCGAACCTGTATACCCTGCCAATAAACCACTGCAGGTAGCTCCCTAAGGGTATATATATTATAGCAGTTCGTTGACTAAGATAACTAGCACTAACAATTGACAGTCACACAATATACATGAATTCAGAAATAAACAATCTAATTTAACCTCTAAATATTACAAAAAAGTCAAAACCAACAAAGTTCATATAAATTAAAAGATGTGCTAATAGTTTAAAAAAAATACAGGTCCAAACCATCAAAAATTTACTTCTTCTTTGATCTAAAAAATTTAGACATTAAACCCTGCTTTGATTTCTTTTTTTCCTTCTCTTTTTCTTTGAACCTCTCGTACATGCGTGACTCTTCTTCAGGGTCGTTCTCCTCCTCCTCTTCGCCATCAGATTCAATCTCTTCAGGTTGAGATGCACGCCCTTGCGACCTATATTATATATGGAAGATATATATCTATTACATGCATTTTGTAGATATAGAAATTTAAAAGTAGTACTCATTTTATAAGAAGAATACTTACATGTACGCCGTGAACTCCTCTCGGAGCTTCGTCACCTGCTCCACCATCATCGCCATCTGCGACTCCATTGGAACTGTTGATTGGGATGGATGTGGTTGCGTGTACGACGGCTGAGAGTATGCAGAATAGGAGTGACGATGTTCCTCCACATAATATGGAGGGAGACCACCAAGCGTCTGCTTCCTATTCGCCACAACGTCCCTCTCCTCCAACACCTTATAAGTTTTTCAATTTTTAATATAAAATTATATATTAGAAATGAATATAGTAAGATAATATTTATCAATATATACCTGCTTCCAGATCGTTTTATCAAATGTTGGTTGCTCTCCAGTTGGATTGACACCCCATTTTTCTGCAGATAGTGCCAGATAACGATCCTGAAATACAAAGTTTACAATATATATAAATAAGTTATAATATATCATTTAATTCTAAATAAATTGATAGACTTACCAACAATTGTCCTGCTTCAGGAGTGAACCATTGCGTCTCTCCTTCTCTCCCACTCATATGGGACCTCGACCACCACTCCTGAAAAGAGGGTTCCCTTTCCAACCTAGCAGCCTGAAATTTTTTTAAGATCTATTAAAACATTGCATTATATTAAAGTAGATCTCCAAAAAATAATTTTAAATCGTAATACCTTCTCCGCTCTAATCTGATTGTGGCTTTTAGAGCCACTGGTCGACTTAAATCCTTTGTTTTGGCGGTTTGTCTTTCCCGCCAGATCTTCTTCCAAACTCATCATCCGCAACGAATGCATCACAGAAATCGGCCCATCTGGAAGGATTATGTTATGATAATTGATTATTTTAAAAAGTGTAATATAAATTATTTGACAAGTATAATACATATCCCCCGTACACCATGACGGCGGGAACCTCTTCATCTCCTCAAAATTCATCTCCTCGCATCCGTCTTAGCATGCGAGTCTCTCCTTGCCTTGAAAAATGTATCGCTCATTCTCTTTTCTGCCAAACGAATGAAGGCTCTACGATAAACCTCCTTCCCCAGACCAGTGCCAAGGCGAAACCTACTCTAAAAATAATAACAATTTATAAGATACAAAAAACTTGATCAAAAAATCTGTATCACTTCTTAGAAACATTTCTTACCAGAAACATGTCAAACAGTCTCTCCTGCTCTGCAGCAGGGATGCGACACCACTAAATTGCATGGAAGTCAAGTGTGTCTTTATTATGTTGGTTATCTCCTTTGCCACCCTGTTGCTGTCAGAAATCCCTGTATTTACGAGAAAATTTAACTTTCATACAATTTATAAAAAATTTGGAAAATATTTAAAGATAAAATCTATAAAAATTTTACCTCCCATCAGCCGTAACCTCCAACAAAGGGTGGGACGCCGACATCTGTCCAACTACAGTGGGTAAAGGCACGGATGTGCTCGGCCGTCCAGAAGAAGGAGAGTCAGAACACATCGATGTCGGGCTGGTATGGGGATCTGAATTGGGAATCCTGTAGGGGCTGCTGAAGTAGATGGCTCTCCATAGCCTCCTACGTAAATGGGTGGCGGAGGATAATCTCCTTTAAAATTCTGTAATAATTAAGATGATCTTCCTCATAACAAAATCCGTGAACCATCACTCCATGATTTGTCAAATATTTACCGGAATTTAAGGTATGAAAACGATACCCATTACTGTAACATGAGTTGTATGATCGAACCTTATAAACAGGTCCTTCTCCAAAATATTTTAAAATATGAGAATAGAAATCACCACCGTCCAACTGTTTTGATCGGTCTTTAAACCACGCTGGAAATTGACTTCTATAAGTGTTCAAAACTATCGTCATCTGAATACGTACGATTTTCCTCCATAATTTTCTGTCTAAATTCCTACAATTTATAAGAGAAAAATATTCATTACTTGTAATGAATATATACATAAAGCAATTCAAATACTTACTGAGCATATGGTGTTATTTCCTCGCAATTGTCTAATACGTACAACTCTGCAGCATCCTTCTCTTATTTCGATAAGAAACGTTCAGTTGCTTTTCCTATTAGATGAGTAGATGGCCGAAAGATACTGATACAAGTTTCTTCATTCGGAAGAAATTGTCTCATTCCTCCTGCATCTATTGTGGATAGTCTCCACATCTTCTGCAGATATCTTGCGCAGAATATTGCGACTTCCTCATATATATATTGTGAACTTATAGATCCTTCAACTTTACTTTTATCCGGACCTTTCTTTTAAGAAAGAACATAAACCTATAAGAAAATAGGTTAAACATTTAGTCCAAATAGTAAAGAAGGAATGACATTATAATACATTTAATTACCTTTCAAATGGATACTTCCAACGATATTTTATCGGTCCACCAACTTTTGCTTCTCATGGAATATGAATCATCAGATACTCCATCGAATTCAAAAAATAACGGCGGGAATATCTTCTCCAGGTTACACATAATCACAGGAATATTTTTTTTGAAGATAATCCATCTCCATGCGGTGTATGCGTGACGAGTATAACACCTGAAAAATCTGCTTACATCTGAAAGAGCATCGATAATATTTTTTGGTAACAATCCTCTGAACACTAACGGTAGTAATCTTTCCATAAAAACATGGCAGTCATGACTCTTCATTCCCTTAAATGTAAACTTGTTCAGAATCGACCAAATTGGAAAAATTTGATGCATATCCGTCTGTAAACTTCAATTTATTTGTCCATTTACAAACAAGCTTAACTTGATTTCTATCTAAAGTATACTTCTTTGGAACTTCATCCTTCCACTATCATTTTCCTTGATATGCAATTCTGGGCGATTACATATGATTGTAAATCACGACGAGACTTTACTGTATCTTTTGATCGCATGTTTACATTCATTACAGTGTAGAAGATGTTATCGAACACATTTTTCTCTATATGCATAACATCTAAGTTGTGTCTTTTCAGTACTTACTCCAATATGATAACTCTCAAAATATACTCTTTTTAATCCAATTATAACTGTCACCAAAACTAGGAAGGTTTTTGGTTTTATCTCCATTTTCTAAGGCTGATTTTCTAATTGTTCCAAATATGATAATATCATATCGCCTGTCTTAATTGGTGGAGGATCTGAAAGATCAACTGTATTTCTTTTAAAAGAATGTTTCTATCTGCGATATGGATGATTACTTGGAAGAAATCGTCTGTGACAATCAAAAAGCATGGTTTCTGACCGTGTTGAAGCTGGAATGATTTAGTACTATCCATACAACATGGACAACTTTTACGTACATGCGTACTCCATCCAGATAACATTCCATATGCTGGGAAGTCATTTATCGTCCAAAGCAGAGCTACTTTCATGTTAAATGTTTGACTCTTATTAGCATCATATGTATCAACTTCATCGACCCATAACATTTTCAACTCATCGATAATAGGACGTTAAATAAACATCAATGTACTTTCCCCGGGATGTGTAGGTCCTGATACTAACAGCGAAAGAAACATAAACTGTCGCTTATTACATAACCATGGGGGTAAATTATATGGCGTTGTCATTACTAGCCAACAAGAGTAATCTCTACTTCTTCCATGAGGGATTAAACCCATCTGTACATAAACCTATAACGCAATTCCTTTTTTCATCATTAAATGTAGGAAAGCTGACATCATTCTTTCCAACAATCAGATTCGGATGGATGCTCCATATATTCATCGACTTTATGTTCCGCGTGTTATGTCATGTATTTTGTCGTTTCTTTACAATAATAGAGTCGTTTTCAATCTCGGAGTCAACGGGAAATAACGTAGAATCTTTCTCGATATTATTGTTCCACTCTTACTAGCTGTCTAATATCTTGGCTCATTACATTCAGGACACCGTTGTAAATATTGATGTTCACCGTAATATAGAATATGGTGATTTATGCATGAGTCTATTTTAATTTCTGCTAAACCCATCTTCCGCATCATCTTTTTTGTTTTGTAATAATTATCAGGTAATTCTGCATCTGGCGGTAAATCTTCTTAATAATCCTCAGCATTGCATCAAAATTACGATCGGTCATATTATATCCATCTTCATCGATAGAAGATCCGAGACCGCAGAAAGTTTTGATATGTCTTGCAAACCAACCACAATGGCTCTTCCGCTTTTTCAACAGCTCGTAAAATTCTGCAGACTCTCCATATGGTTCCTCATCATCTAACAAAGTATCATTAAAATCTGGACCCGCAACATCCAATAACCATATCTGCAAAGGGATTAATATTGTCAGCTTCTTCCGCATCATTCATTCTGTCCTCGAAATTCTCACCATGCCTCTACCAAATCTGATATCCTTCCATGAAACTCATTCTATAAAGATGTAACTGAGTTTCATCTTTTGATCCTTCCTCATTAACGACATTTTCTACACGGAGAAAAAGATAGTTCCATCTGAATCCACAATACGGGAACCTTGAGCGTAAGCAAATTGTATGAATTCCTGAATACCTCTTTGAAAAGTATCTGTTATACGCCCATCTACTACACGGTTTGTACATCCATTCTCTCTTGGTCATATTTATGAACCTGAATTAAATAATCTAAAATGTCAAATATAGGAAATTGAGGATATCTAAATATATCACATTATTGATATAAAAGATAAGAAGAGAAGTGTATTAATTTATGTTATCACTTTAGCCCGTCAATAAGGATTAAAATTTACTAAAAGATGATCATTGTCACAAGTATCTTTATTTCTAACGAAAATTCGGCAGCATAACCCTGCACCTCTCCCGTATACCCCATAAATCAATCGTAATTAATTATCAAAATAATCATATTATTGATTATTTCAATAATAACTATGATTGATTTGGTATACAGAAGAGGAAGAGGTTATGAATCGAATTTCCGTAAGAAATAAAGACATTGTGACACGGATCACCTTTTAGTAAAATTTGAATCCTTACGGACCCCCTTAGTCCGGGACCTCCGAACTAAGGAAAGCTAATATAAATGTAATACTTTAAGATTATTTTACGTCATACATTTGTATGTGCTACAAATGAGACTATAAAAATAATCTAAAATATTTATTCATTTATATTAACCGGGCATTTACGTATATTTGGCTGATTAACGAGGGGATAGGGATAAGTGTGATCCTTATTTAGTGCCTAATACAGTGCTTGGGTCACTAAAAGTTAATGGGCACCTGAAAAAAAATTCGAACCTGCAAACATCAAAATTCACGACATTAGTCTGGGATAAACATCCTAAAGTGAGTCCAATAGTGCTGTGAAAAAACAAAAAAATATAACACAGTTAGAGGTGATCAAATCCTCCAATGTGTTGCACACGCCACCCGTTGTGCAGGGCCACACACCACCCGGGTGTGTAAGGACGCACTGTGTTGTGAAGAATTTTGTGCGATTTTCTAATAATTAATGTATAGTATTTTAGACTTATCATAAACCTAACTATAAGTTAATGTGATATACATAATCCATAACTAAAATTTAATGTGATAATAAATTTATCACAGAATCAAAATTTTTGTTTGTAGTTATAATTTAACATCCATTATATAATTCTTATTATCAAAGGCTTTTTATCTCCCATCACCTCTTTCAATGAACCTATTGTTATGAAACTAGTGTTTATGGCACTTCTCTATATTAACATTCTCTAATTTTATTAAACTAGTCTCATGTCAATTCCCAATGAACCTAATGTTATGAACCTAGTGTTATGAAACTAGTGTTATGGCACTAATGTTATGAACCTAATGTTATGAACCTAATGTCATTCTCAATTCTCTATATTAGCTAATGTTTCTCTCATCCCATCTATATCAACATTCACCTACATTATACCCATCTACATCAACATTCACCTACATCAATATTTATTCACCTACATCAATATTAGACATATATATACTCAAATCTAACAACTACATATTAAACAACTACATGAAGCATAAGCAACAAGATTAACAACTAGTGATATTAAGTTTAAGAACAAAACCATCAACAAAATCAAAACCCTAATTATCTAAAACAAGTATAAAAACGAATGAAATACATAAAAAAGAGAGAAAGGATGATAAGATATACCTAACGAAGGGTGTGTGCGTGATTGAATGGTCAAACGGGCCTCTCTCGACGCGGTAATGGCACAGCACAAGTCGTCGGAAGGAGAGGAAACAGGGAAGAACTCGCGCAGGATGAGGAAAGGGAACGCCCGACGTTCTGTTACGGGCGCGGGCGAGCACACTTATGTGCTCGCCCAGTGGCTCTTTAGGTGCTCGCCAGGAAAATTGACACGCGCCTATTCCGTCGCGCCTCGATTTTCAACTGGGCGGGCACATTGGGCGAGCACGTGTGCTATTAAAGTGCTCGCCCATCTACAAAGGTATAACCGCGCCTCCAAGATTCAAAAGGGCGATCAGGATGGCGAGCACATGTGCAACCTAAGTGCTCGCTCGGCCGTGGGCGAGCACATGTGCTCGCCCAGTGCACCCTATTGTGTGCACGTCAGTCGCGCTTATTTTTGTAGTGTTCATAGAGCAGGAGGGCGTGGTGATGGTGGCAATGTGTGGAGCAAATGGTGATTTCACGAGGAAGAGGCTACGCATGGAGAAGGACGGCGTGGCAATGGTGGCAATACGGGAGCGGGAGCGAGAAGTCCATCTCTCTCTCTCTCTCTCTCTCTCTCTCTCTCTCTTCGCCTCAGCTCCACAGACGCTACAACACTCCTACACGAGGCTGAGGCCGGGTGGATCTCGAGGACTTCCTCCTTCCTGCTGTCGACGATGACGAGATCTATTCTTCTTCTTGCATAAAGATGAGTTTAAGATAGGGTACGGAATTGTTCTTACCTTGTTTTTTTATAATGCAGACATATAATCGGTGTATGTATTTCTTCTGTTTCTGGATTTTTGGCCATTGCCAAAATTCTATTCTTTTCCGGAATCTCCTGTGACGCAAGAAAAAGTGCAGTTGCCAAATCTCATCCATCAAAATTTTGTGGGATAAAATAGACTCATTCCATCCGTGTGTTCCATTTGGTTCCTCTTCGTTGATTTTGAATCGCTCAGGAGTCATAGATTATGATCCATCAAAGTTTACGTTATAGAATATATAGAATGATCCCATACTTCTGTCCTGATTGCTTCCTCATCATTGATTTCAAATCGCTCTGGGTCCGTGTGTGTGCATGCGTGCATGCGTGGTGCAACACGCACGTGCGTGTATGTATGTGTGTGTGTTGTATGTGTAAAATGGGTTGTCCTCTGGAGGAGCTAACTTGTCTCCTCATGTCCTATTTTTCTCAAATTTTATTTTTTTTAAAAATTAGTCCATGGTTTTCATCATTTCATCATTATATTATCATATTCAAGTTTCGTGCAAAACAAAGACCTCTATGGCTCCATCCAGACAATCATTTTTAATTATTGCGGAATTGTTGAATGACTTCATCTGGATAGAGGCCGTATGAGTCTCTGTTTCGCACGGAACTTGAATGACATAATATACGGATATAGTGATGAATTTTCACAATTTTATTTTAAAAAATTAAAAATAGAAAAATGAGACTAGAGCCAAGTTAGTTAGCTCCCTCAGGAAGTAGCCTCATTTACTTGTATATATATGGAGGTGACACATCACCATATATATAGTGTGATACCCATCCCAACAGTTTGATTATGATTTACGACTCTCATAAAAACTACTTTTTCTTTGGAAAATCACCCCTCCAATCGGCCCTTATATGCCATTTATAGTATGGAATCTTTGCTTTCCTTTTTCAAACTCTGTTATCATGCAACATAATTGTGATTCGCAACTACTTTTTAAAGAAAAGAGATATTCTTCTGAGTTTCTTTCTATCTCTAGATTATCCCATCTCTCTCTCTCCGTGGTACGCTCGAGATCTTCTAATGATATTGATATTATAGAGGTACTTTTCGTTCTTCTCTGGAAAATTACATTCCCTTTCGTTAAGGGCAAGCCTATCTATTTTTCATATAATCTTAGACACCATATGAGCATTCAAATATTTTTTATGGTTTCAGGCACGAATTCCATAATTATGGTAAGTTTTCAATTGGTAGTTCTGTTCAATTGCATTTCCATAACTCACGTTCTATTGCATTTTCATGCACTCATGTTCTATTGCATATTTTGCTTAATGGATCTAAGAGTTAGGTTGAAGCTCATGCCCCAAAATAAATAATCTATTACCTAATAAGATCTATTACCCAAGCAAATAATTTTTGTCATCTCTCTGATTCTTTAGTTTCATGTGGCTTTACAATATATATATCTCTTTTCTACAAATATTTCATGCTATTTACATTATCCCTCCTTTATTTATGTATTTTCCTATTGTAACGTACATTTAACTCAATTATTTTACAATTACCAGATATTTTTCTAAAATCATTTCCATGCATCCAATGAATATGTTATCTTTATCTAATTGATAAACTACTAATTGACTTTTTATTTTACAGATCATCAATAAAGTTTACAATGAGAGCATGGGTTCCCAAAAATCATAGATGTTCACTCATTTACCATTTGCAAAATGTATGGTTGGATAAGATATTTTACACAACTCAATTTAATATTAAGGAAGGAAATACAATACATTAAAAAACATAAATTAATGCTATTTGAACATCATATAAAGCTTTTAAAAAATACTTAAGTTAAAAAATGTCAGATTAAAATGTTGGTGAAAAATAAATTGAGATTTTAATTAAATAACGTATTACGAAAAATACCGATCTAGTTGAAAGTAGTATGTGGATCATTTAAGTTTGACATTAATTTAATTCACATCATGTATTAGTAACCCGCAACCATCCATGTGGACCTCATTTTTCCTTTATTCACCTGCATTTTAAGAACTACTTTTGTAATTTACACTTTCATATTGAAAAATAATATAGCATATTGTAAACTCATGACAGTTATATCATTTTATAGTATCTTATTCCATCAAATTATTTTGGAAAGTACACGATACACTGTCTTCAAATGGTGTCTGCTCCTCTATAGTGCATGATATGACGTGTATTATACTTAATTATACATTAAATATGAATAAATATGTCAACATCATATCATCTACTCTATATATATATATATATATTCATATTTGTATAAGGTTATATATGTAGCCTTTGATTATGCATAAAACGGGATACACCATGTAGGGTAGCCAAGTTAGCTATCCACACCTTTATTTTTAAACTTTTTTTATAACTTTTTAGTGACACTTGGGTAGGGATGCAAACGGTCGGATACGGATACGGATATAGGTATTACCGTATCCTTATCCATCTAATACGAATACTGATACAGATACGGATATTGACGGATATTAAAACTCTCTTACCATATCCTTAAAAAACGGATATGGATGTAAAACGGATACTGATCGCATACGAGTAATGTCAGAAATACTCTGTAAAATCAACTTAAATATATAAGAATTGGATGGAAAATACATGATATTAATCCACTAAATGTGTTTATATAATAAAAATTATATAAATATGGCAAAAGACGGTAAAGAATTATGTTATATAGGGTTAAAAATAAATCTATGACTATATTTATATATGAAAACGGATATACGGATACGGATGTTTGCGGATATCAAAATGATATCCATATTCGTATCCATTTTAAAACGGATACGGATACGGATGTTAAAATCTATATAAAACGGATAAGGTGACGGATCAGATATGGATATATTCGTATTCGTTTGCATCCATGCACATGGGGATTAACTTAGTATAAAGAAGTGATTTTAACATTGAATTTTGATAGACTTGATGTATGGATTAAGAGTCTCAGATTTAGTTGAATTTTGAATTAGAATATGTTGATACGATGTAATCTAAATTCCCTCAAAGTGTCATTGAAAAATATTATAAAAAGTTAAAAATGGTGGGGAAAACTTTTTTTTTTGAGAAAGAAAAGGGTGACCTCCCGAGTTGGGAGTCACCGAATAAAATTTATTTCAATAGAAGAAAGTTTACCTGATGGATTACCTGGACTCCCACAGACGAAGGAGAGATTTACAATGTGATACAACATTTTCCAAGTAAAATCTTTGATTTTTAAAAATGATCCCATTTCTCGCCAGCCAAATTGCCCACAACACTACAAATGGTTGAGCGACGTCGTCTGATGAGTTGCCACCAACCCTTCTTATCGTTCCCCGGAAGCTGAAAAATTGTCTGCATCCACCCATGGAATTGCCATTTCTCTCCATACTTTCGCCGAGGCCTCACATTTGAAGAAAATGTGTTCTGAGTTCTCCATCCGAGTCCCACACCTGTCACAGGTCATCTCTTGGAGACCCAGCAATCTAGATCTCCGCACTTTGTCACAAAGCATGTCTCTCCGCAAGCACCAGAGGAATACTTTTATCCTGCTTGGTATATTGCATGCCCAAATGATCTTCACGTCCTGACAAAGGTCAATATATTGTCCCCCTCCTCCATTCCTCAACTCCCCAAAAAGTTGTTTAACCGAGAATCTTGCACCAGTCCACACATAGTGATCCCTTATCTGAGAGAAATCCTCAGTGACACAGCCTCCCTTAAAGTGGGGAAGCTAACTTATCTACACCACATGGGGTAACTTTAAGTTTTCCATGTCTGTGTGGGTGAGTGCCTACGCAAGTTCATGCAGGCAAGCATGCACACATGTGTGTGCATGCATGTGTGTGCTTGTGTTCATGTGTGCGCCTATGTACATATGCATGTGCGTGTGCATGCACTCCAATTCCTTTTTCCCTGATTTTTTTAAATGAAATCTAGGTGGTTTTAGATCACCATATGTTAACATTGTGTCATTTCATAATTAACTTATACTTGAGACTTTTATCCCGTCCATTAAGACGACAAATTTTAGTACTTTTAGGTGCCGTTCGGCTACCAGGGTGAACCCCTCCCCCCGTAACCCATATTTTCTCACTCCATGTGGGTCCCACTTTTTATCTTTTTAAAAAATTAAATAAAGCAATTCTCCATCATCAATTCCATCAAAAAAATAATATACTATACCATCATATCATATAAAAATTATAAACTACTCCACTTCTACTCACTTTTTCAAACTCCAATACAATCACATCACAATAACTACTCACTTTTTCAAACTCCAATACAATTATATCACAATAAACTTACTTCTAACCCACCCCCAGTTTAACCCTCTATCCAAACACTAAAATCAAAAAATGGATTACCTGCTACCAGGTTAACCCACCTAAATCCACTATCCAAACACACCCTTAGAATTGTTGAAAATGACCCTTTTCATATGGACATGTTCGGAATGTTCGTTTTACATGAAATTTGAAACACATAATCATGCATTGACTAAATCCTACATGGGTTTCATTGCATAAAAATAAAAAAAATGAAGAAAGAATGGTGGTAGCATGCTCTTATATGCTTCCATAAATGGGCCTTCATATGAGGTGTCACCTTTCCTTAATTATGGAGCCTGATCTCAATGGCATTTAGGTCTCATTCTAACACCTTCGTTTAATTTCCTTACCCCATAGATTATTTTGGTCATTATTTCCAATTTAATTTCAATTTCCTTTATTTGATGAGTTAACATAATATGGTTATTCATGTTAATTTAGAATTCTTCTAACCAATCAAATTTTCGTCTAACATGGAGCAATTAATATAGCAAAAATATTATTTTTAGGTGATTTGGTTATGATATTTTTGTTGTCAATTATGAATTCCATCAAAATTCGGAGTAATGACGTGATGAGTAGAATGGACACCTTTATAAAGTTAAATTTGAATTCAAATAAATTGGATCTTTTACCCAAATATTAAATTGGAACTTTTACCAAGTATTTTTATTTTTCCAATTTAGGTATTTTTATCAATTATGTTTGCATTCACTGTGGAGAAATTAATATGGTAAATTACTATTTTATTGTCAATTACGTTCTCAACTAACAAGTCAAAATGATGATGTGCTCTATAAAATGAGATACTTTATTATAAAATCTATATTATCTTTATAAAAAAATTGTATGGAGATTTCTAAAATAAAAATTGATTAGTAATTTTTTTGTTTATTTTTGCATTTTCAGCCAATGTTTGGTTAAAATATATGTAAATCCCAATGGCGTTAGTTAGAAAATGAGTTCCTTTTGTAATTTGTGTACGATGTTATGGAAAACAAGAAATTGATTAGTATTTCATCATTGCAAGTATGTAACATGGAAAAATACAAATCATAAAGATGTTGATGATAATGTTGACAATAGCATCGGTGATGGCGATGACGTTGATTGGTTGCAACATTGATGATGATGTTGGGCGTTGATGATGGCATCACATTCTTTCAATCAATAAATGATCTCACGTTGCATCCATGTCATTGCATCCGTCATCGTGCTCCAAACAATGCCTTCATGTCATGCTCCATGCAATGTTGCCATGATCTTGATGGAGCTAGGGTCGGCCTTGGGCATTGTTTTGAAGTGCAATTGTCTAGGGCCCACTAATTTTAGGGGCACAGGTTTGCATGTAATTTAATTTTTAGGTTAGGGATGAAATAGAATTTATCGTTGAAACAACTTACTTGAAAAATAAGCCTCTATAAATTAGGAATGAAAACAGATAGGATACGGATTGGATATGCCTATTTCTATATCCATATTCATTTTATCTCTATCGAATACCGATATGGACATGATTCGGATATGCATTAAGGATATCATATCCTTAAAAATACTGATACGAATTCCAATCCGAGTACAAATCAAATAAAGAGCGGACCCGGATATGGATCGAATAAAGAGCCATCCGAATATGAATCAAATAAAGAGTGAATCTAAATATAGATCCAATAAACATGGAATCCGAATACGGATAGAATAAAGACCACATACGAATATGAGTTGAATTTCTATCAAAGTTCAAAATGATTTTAAAAAAATGACAATGAAATATAAATAACATGCACCATGACAAGAGGTAGAGTCGAAGTAACATGTGTTCTTGACTGGAAGCAAAAGGGGGGATAGGGTATCGTAACTTTTGTTAGTGCTCATTCCCAAACAAACGGAAGCTTATTGATACCATTATTATATTATATTATATATAATGCTAGTAATATCATGGTGTTGTGGCGTATATTACATTAACTAATATATAAAACAATATTAAATGTTGTATTCGGATATCCGGATATAGATCCGGATATTCAAGCCAATACCATAGTTGCATGCGTATTTGGAAAATTTTTACAACCCATATCCATATTCGATTAGTAGTCGGATAAGATATCTGTATCCGGTAATTTTTCAAATATGGTAAGCAGATAATCAGATGCTAAGGTCAAAAAATTAATGAGATTATATAAGGGTTGATTGTTCCTCGAAAATAGAATGTTTCATTTTGTACTGGATGGTAAACACACTAGGGACAATTTGCTCTTATTAAAAAAATTTTAAGGGCTCTTTTTTTTCTTTTGCCTAGGACCCATAAAATATCAGGGACGGCACTGGATGGAGCCCAAGGTTCTTTAGCTAAAACTCTACCTTTTTGCGCTCCACATGCTCTAGGAATGATTCGGATTTGAAAATGAAAGAAAGAGAAGGTTGTGATAGAACTAAGATTTGAATTTCATAAATTGATTAGGGATGTGAGTTATTACATTCTATATTTAGATAGTGTTCAAATGACTAAAATTGATTTTCTTTTCATAAAATACTATCATTAGTTATCACCAATGTATCTTTTATCTCGTACACGTGATCAAAAATACAAGGATGAGATGGAGTGTCCTCTATTCACAAAGTCGTGGAACCTAATATGAAGTTTTCTCATATATAGGTTTTCCTTCCAATAGGATGCAGTCTTTCCTTAGTGCAGGAAGATTGTCCCCTTTTGTAAAAAATATGATGACTTTAGTAGAATATGTATATAGTTTTGATGTTTATATTATAATATGCAATCTTGTATTTATAATGTGCAGTTTTAATACAAATTGTATATGTATTATATTAAAGTGCTCGTGTTTTTTTACAAAAAAGAAGTGGCTTTCCTGAACTCAAGAAGGGAGCATCTTATTGGAAGGGTCATATATACATACATATATATAGGGGGAATGGGGCTGCCCTTAGGGGGTAGCTAACTTAGCTCGCCCCCGTCCCATTTTCTCCATTTTTTTATTTTTTTTTGAAAATTTCTTCCATGAATATTCATCACTATATCCCTATATTATGTCATTAAAATTTCATGTGAATCTGAGACTCCTACAGCCTCCATCAAGACAATCATTTTTTAATGGTCACGTGATTTTTTAAATCAATCCTGTCTGGATGAAGGTCGTAGGAGTCTTTATTTCGTATGAAATTTGAATTACATAATATAAAGATATGATAATGAATTTACACAATTGTTATTTTAAAAAAAATAAAAAAATGTGAAAAATGGGGTGGGGCATATACGTTTTACCCATATATCCCCCACCCCATTTTCATCATTTTTTATTTTATTTTTTTGAAAATTTCTTCCATGAATATTCATCACTATATCCCTATATTATGCTATTAAAATTTCGTGCGAAACAGAGACTCCTACGGCCTCCATCCAGACAGTCATTTTTTAACGGTAACAGGATTTTTTAAATCGACCCCGTTTGGATGAAGGTCGTAGGAGTCTCTGTTTCGCACGAAATTTTAATAGCATAATATAGGGATTTAATAATGAATTTACACGTTTTAGATTTCAAAAAAATAAAAAAATTATGTCAAAAAGGGGCGGGGGAGCTAAGTTAGCTCCCCCTAGGGGGCATACACATTTTTCCCTATGTATATGTGTGTGTGTGTATTTTATCTAATGAACCATGTGTCGTTTAGAGTTGGGATGAGCCCTCAATTCCAGTCAGTCATCCAACAAGATGAATCAGCAAAAAATAGAAATTCATTTTGCAAAAAAATAAAGGCAACAATCATTATTGAAATAATACAAAATCGTATTTAAAAGTACTACTAAAAATAGAAATACGGTTTTGGAAAGAGGATGGCATAATTTACGACTGACAAAAAATAGAGCATGGTGTCTATTTCTCAATGAAATTGTTATTGAATTAATTTAAGATGTTAGTGATGAAATTGTAGATGTTACTTGAAATAGTATCAAACGTTACTGAAACAAAGTAAAAGGAGTATTATTGAAAAAATTTAAGATGTTACTATTATGAATGCAAAAAATTAGTTGCAATCGTACCAATGTTACTTAATTACTTACTGAATTTATGAAAGAGTGTTACTTAGATAATATAAGATGTTACTAGTATAATTATAAATGATACGTGAAATAGTATCAAATATTATAGAAATTTGTAAAGGAGTGTTAATGAATTTAATAAGAAAACATAAGTAAGAATTTAAGAATAAACAGTAATATAAAGGAATACTTCTAGTATATACCGTTGAAACGTAAGCAACACAATACTCAATAACACTTCCATAATCATTAATAAAAATAGATATTTTCAGTAAAAAAGAAACTGCATCAGTAACTCAATATATTTATAAGAAAACACATGAGTAGAAACTTTTTATATTAGTAATAGTAACATAAAATAAGTAATTAAGAAGCGCAATGATGGTAATATTAGAATAAGCTATAGTAATATATAAGGAATTGTTGGTAAATATAAAACTGAAATAAGTAACAAATAGATACAAAACAATAAATTTAAGTTAATTAGATGAGTTCGTATTAAAAGGATGACAAAGATGATCTTTCTCATTTTGGAAATAATTACGATGCAATGAGAGTAGATGTAATTATGATTCAAAAAGAAAACAAAATCGAGAGAAAAGAATGTGGAGGGAATTGTTATGGCGGTAGATCCGTTGCACTAAAAAGGAATGGGATGATGCAAATTATGATCATTGGATTAACATCTAATGGATGATCATGAGTGCTCATCTCAACTCTAAATGGCATAGAGCCCTCTCTCTCTCTCCCTCTCTCTCTCTCTCTCTCTCTCTATATATATATATATATATATATATAGCCACACACACATATATAGGGTAAAATAAGATTGTTTCCTTATGAGAGCTAACTTGGCTCCTCTCGTTCCTTTTTTTCACATTTTTTAATTTTTTTGAAAAATGTATCGGCAGAAATGCATCACAATATCCCTATATTATGTCATTCAAGTTTCTTGCGAAACAGAGATTTCTACGATCTCCACCCAGAGGAAATCGATTTTGACAATTCTGGGGCCGTTAAAAAATGACTATCTAGATGGAGGTCGTAAGAGTATCTATTTTCCATGAAACCAATATGATATAATATAAGGATATAATGATGAATTTTCACTAATTTATTCTTCAAAAATAAAAAAAAATGAAAAATAAGGTAGGGAGGGCGAAGTTAGATCACCCTAAGGGGAAACCCCATTTTATCCATATATATAGGGGGAAATGGGGTTGCCCTTGAGGGAGTGTTGAACGGGTAGTTTCAAGGATTGGTTATTAATAATATAAAATTGTCGTTGTGATCCCCAAAATTCGCAGCCCAAACAATATATATACCTTTCTCCTTTCTCAAGCTGAAATAATTACAGAAAATAATATAGAGCGAGAGAAATATTTTTGCTATTTATTTACATGTATAGTTAACAGGATCGAACTTAAGTAGGCTACAATTCTCTAGGGTTATTCGAATAATTGAAAAAATCAATGAAAGGAAAAAGGGAACTCAAATGCAAACTATCCTTGATTTTTGTGGAATTTTTTCCTTTTTAATTTTTATATTTTTTATTTCTATTTCTATTTTTCTGATTTTCAAATCTTTAATAATTTCGATTTTTGCAATTTTTAAAATTTTCAAAAATATGATTTTTAAAAGAAGTTCATGCACAAATGAAATGCAATTTTTTATTTTTCAAATATGACAAAAATGCTCAAAAATATCCAAAGAAAATATTTTTGTGCTTTTATGATTTTCTTATTGTTTTTGTAATTTTACAGATATTTTTAGTTTTTTTTAGGATTTTTGAAATCAGTAAAAATAGGGAAAATGCAAATAATGAATAAACATGACTATTTCGTAATTTAAAAATATCAAATGAAATCAAAAATTGTGAAATTTATTTTTTCCTGGAAACTAAAGGAAATTATCTATAAAAAAGATAAAAATACAATCTTTTTATTTTTCTACAATTTCATATGATTCTTTAAATATTTTTAGATTTTTGTAATTTTTTTGGGTTTTATAAATGATTATTGCGTGAACATTGCACATTAATTGAAAGACACAAAAAGTAAACTACTCTATTTTTTAGATTTTTTAAGCAATATTCGAATTTTATGATTTTTCAAAGTTCCAATAGGTAAAATGATATGTTTTTTATTTTTTAATAATAGCAAATAAAAATAAAATGCAATGAAATTTATACACTGTGAAAAGGCACACGGCATGAATATAAAATGAATTTTCAAGAAATTGTTAAGCAAAATAAATATTTATTTCAACAAGATGAATGTGTAAAGTAATTGACTGGAAATGAAGGATTGAATTGTAAATACGCATAGTTTATGCATCAAAATATAACAATAAATAAATGAGAGGAAAGTGAAAATTACCCATAAAACATGTGCAGAGCACGTAACAGTTCTGGAACTGGGCGTCTGTGCAAATTTGAAAACCTTGGGGGTGTCGATTGCAATTTAACCAATTTTTAAAAAAAAACCCTAGTGTTTTTCTTCCTACTCTTCGTTCACGAATAAGATGGGGCACAAGGGGGATGCAGCGTCGCACCTCTCCCTTTCTTCTCGCGCAAGGCACAAGGGCGGTGGTGGAAGGCATCGCCTGCGTTGTCGACCGTGATGGAGGATGCGGTCATCAGTGGTCTCTAGTGGATTGCTAGGCGACGTCGGGCTGGAGGTTGCGGTGGAATCGCAGGTGGAAGATGAAAGAGAGCCGTAGGTGGCTGCGTCGGTGGTGCAGCACCTCGCACTGGTGGTTCTGCTCGAGCGGGGACGAGGGTGATGAGCTCCAGGCGGTGCAGCGGGCGGTGCAGCGGGCAGATGGAGGTGGGTGTGATCGTCTTCGCGAAGGTGGGAGCGATGCACGTCGCACGAGACCCTCCATGCGGTGATGGGAATCTAAGATGGAGGCACGGTCGGTTGTTGTGGTCGTGCAGCTGGCAATGCACGAGTGGAAATCTGATGGTGTGGATGGACAGTGGGTCCAGCATTGGGGGTCTTCGCGGCTGACGGCGATGAGGAGCGGTGCGGGTGATGAATCTGTTATTCATCACTCCAAAAGTCAAAAATAGAGCCTTGTTCCCGAGAAAATAGAGGCATATTTCCTTTTATCTTGCATAAATAACACTCATGCATGCATCCATAATTCATGCATTATAGCAGCTCATCTGCATTTAAATAAGAAGCCAAAAATCCCCTGTAAAATACCTCATCATCAAATAACTCCTTCTCTATAATAGATGTGTATACTCCTTAATAATATAGGGAAGGATGCCACAAATCACCCTTGTAAAATAGCCCAAATATCCTGAGAACCCTTGTACATTAAAACACACATAAAGCCCGCATACAAACCCCTACTTAGGTCTACTCACTCTTAGAATACTATATATTAAAAGACCTTCAAAATGAGACTAATTTCATCGAAGTTGGAGCTTGTATGAGAAACTTGGGTTTTTGGGTCATTTTGTATACTACATATGTATATTTATGTATCTTTTTATTTATGTATTATATGTGACCTCATCTCCGTCTTTGGTCAACATGAAACTTGTAGATCTCATCAAGATCTACAACTTTCATGTTTTGAGTTTTTCCAAATTCGGCTTCCTCTTCTCTCTACACGTGTTTTCCCTCCAACCATTCACAGCAGGCCACGTGGCGCACTCTGATTGCGCCACGCGGCCCGCTGCCCTTTGTCTGATCCGCCCGCGCCTTCCGCCGTTGGATGGCCATCCTGATCCAACGGCCGAGCCGCTGCCACGCACGCCCTTCATATGGACCGTAGGATCAAAGCCCATACCTCATCTCCACCGTCCCTTAGCGCCGCGCTCTCAGCGAGCCACGTGGCGGCATCTACGCCGCTCGATCGCGCCCCCGATCCTCTCATCACAGCCGCCCACCTTCCAGCGAATCTCGACCCTCAGATCAACCCTACCCTTTCATCTGAGCCATCCGCTCGCGCCTCGCCAAAACGCGCCACGTGGCGCTCTCATAACCCCTCATCTGGGCATCCCAGATCTAATCGTAACCGCTCCATCTCGCTTCGATCCCCACCGTTGGATCACAAGATCCAACGGTGGAGACTTCGTCTCCTACCTCGGGCGCCCCTCTCTCCCACGATCTCTGCCTTGCGGGAGGGGCGCCCCCTTTCCTTTTTTGGGCACACGTCAGCCACCCTCGACGGCCGCTGACCTCCCCACGACACACCCCACTCATCCCTCTCCCTCGCAAGCTCCCTCAAACACCACCATCTCCGCCACACTCGCCCCACGACAGCCACCAACTTCGCCATCCACCCAGCCAGACCGTCACCTTCATCCTTTAAATACCCCCTCTCCGGCCACATTCATCCCCATCCGCCACTCCAGGAAGATCCCTAGAGCTCCAAGCTTTCTATTGGTGACAGCAATCGGCTGATTTGTCGAGCGACGACAGAGCTTCTTCTCCGGCGAGATCCTCGGCCCACCGCCGTGTCGCAGCCACTCCTCCGAGCAGCTGCTTGAGCTCGGGGCTTTACCGACCTCTTGAGCGACGACCTGGAGCTCAAAGCTGAGCCCCAATCCCCAGGTAACCCCCTCCATTCCTCCTCCGATCTTGTTCTTCTTTTTCTTGCTTTTTCCCGATTTTATTCGCCGTCATTGACCACCCTCGCACCTTCCAATCACCTCGGCGAGCTTCGCGTCGAAGCTCCGATCATCGCAGTACCCTCCGCGCACTCCTACGACGCACATCACCATCCTCCGACCAACAGCTCCGCCGCTTGGCCGGAGCAACGTCGCCCGACCACCTCACGACGCCTTAGGCCTCGCCAACCAGCACCACTTCTCCACAAACGCACGCACGAGCCTCGGCTATACGTCTAACACTTGCAGGTACTCCTTTGATCATTGGCCGGAGCCTCACCGGAGCTCTCTTCGAGCTTCATCTACACCGAGCTCCAGCCCTCCTCCAGGGATCCAGAGACCACCGGAGCCTTCGCCGCGCACTGACGACTCTTCCGAGCAAGGTGGGAGCTGACGAAGCTCACCACCGGAGCTTGACGACCGAGGCGGAGCTCGGCTGCTTTCACCGGAGCGCAGCCCTCTCCTCCGCAGGCGGCGGAGGATCGATAGAGAAGAAGGAGCAGCAACCGTTCGATCCTCTGATCGAACGGTCTTCGCCCCTCCACGTGTCCACTTCGCAGCCCTCATCCTCGACCGTTGATCATCCCTCGGATCGGACGACTCTCCAGCTGCCACGCTTCTTCATCGACATCCCTTGGATCCATCTTGATCCAAGGGCCTTCAGGCTGCCACGTCCCCTTATCCGAGCCTCGACCTCCAAGCCTAGGCTCGGGTGATCCGAAGCTGCATCGAAGCTGAGCCGAACCTCCAGAAGACCCGAGCCTCACTCCGAGCCTCCGACGCCCTCCGAACCTAGGTCGCCCCACGTGAGGAGCACGTGCGACCTGGGTTAATTGCACCGACGCCCCTGGAACTTTCCGAATTTGCAAAAAGGTCCCTGTGAAGCAGACCCCACGTGAGGAGCACGTGTCTCGTGGAGAAATTGCATAGAAGTCCTGCATAGTATCGGTAATTGCATTTTAGTCCCTGTCAGCATGTTTACTTATTAAAATTTTATTTTCCAGTATTGCATTTATACCCTTGTGTTTGCACGTGTCCATGTCATGCATATTTCATCATTTTGAAATTCTAAAAATTGCATGTTGTTGAGAATCTTGTCCTCTACCTGTTAGTACACGTGTTTGATTTTTGTTGGTATGCTTGAATTATTAATAAATTAATTGGTTCATTTGTGTCATATTTTGCCCAGTGATGCCTTTTGATTTTTAATTAATTATCTGTGCCTTCAAAAATCGCCAAAAATTCACAGTAGCTTAAGGACATTATTTTCAACACTCCATAAAAATTGCATGTCGTTTGCACGCATAACGAGGCCCCAATAAATAGTTTAGTGATTTCCTTAAATTAATTTTAATTAATTCATTTCACAATAAATTTAAGTTCTGTTAATTTTCCTAGGTTCCTGATCATTAGACCATCCTAGGATAATTTTAGTTCTTGGAAAAATTGTGATTTGATATTTATTAAAAATTAAACACTGAAAATCACTCTGTCTGTTGATTTAATTCACAGAAAAATTATTTTGAGTCGAAAAATTCCAAAAAAATTAGTATAGGTTATTTTCATCATAAATAATCATCTGGCCAATTTTCATCATTTTTGGACTTAGTTTGATACACAAATTAACTTTAAAGTTAAATTGGCTAAGATTTGTCTGCATATGTCTGCATAAGAAATAAAAAGACCAAAAAAATATTGTTCCTCGAAAATCAACACTTGTAAATTGCTGTAATCCACCTAAGGAGACAGTTGCCTCCCTGAGATCGACCTTGGACTCCACCAAGTAAAAAAATATCACCGCTTAAAATTGACCAACATCTGACTTAAGTGGTTTTTGATTAACCTCTCGTATCCGACTGCAACGAACACTTAAAAGTAATTTGGACCATTAATTTGCCCGAATTAACATAGGGTGCGGGAGCGAACATCAGCGGGCTGGCAATCGTGCCCATTTTTTTTATTTTTAAATGTAAAAATAGAAACAAAATAAAAAAACTTTTTTATAAAATAAAAATGGTAGAAATTTTTATTTATTTATTTATCCTGCAAAATAAATGTTAGAAGGAAAAAAACTATACATTTTTTAAATTTTTAGAATTTTTAATTTTTTTTAAATAGAAGAGGACTCAAGAACGATGCATCATCTCTGCTTATTTAAATAAATAATAATAAAACTGAAAAATGATATGAATGGGGATCCGGGGAAATGGAAGAATCGAATCTGAGTCTCTAACCACCGTGAATGGCCGGAGTTGAGAGATCGTGGGGGAAAGAACGTGAACGTAGAGAGATCTAGAAAATGAAATGAAAAATCAGAATCGAAGGTGGATCAAAATCGTGATGGATTCTAAAATCTAGATAAAAAAATGACAACAAAGTAAAAATACGAAACAAATAAAACTACAATGAACCTAGGTTAAAATAAGAGAAAAAAATATGGATCTCACCTTAGGAGAGGAAAAGACCGTGATCGCCTCGACGAAGGCCGACTCACTGTCATCGGACGGCTCGGAGGATAGGCACCCTTCTTCGACAAGAAGACTCTCGGAGAATAGGATCCTCTCACCAAAGATTGATCAAATTGAAATGAGGGAGATGGAGCCATATTAATAGATAAAAGAATGGAGCTTGAATTTCGAAATTCTGAATGAAGATAAGAGATGAGATAAAATTTTGAAATGAGATAAAGATAAGAACGGATTAGGGTTACAATTATTTAGAAAAAAATAAGTTTTTAATATTTTCATCACTTTATTAAATTGAATAATAAATATTTATTTTTTTATTTGTTTATGGTGGTTATTTAAGAATATTAACTATATACATATACTATATACATATTGTACATTATATAAATAGTTAAATAAGGAGATTAGTTTTTTACTTTAATATTTTTTATTTTTTATTTTTTTATTTTAAAAATATTTACAATTATTTACAAATATAATAAATATATATAATAATAAATAAGTGGTAAAATTGCACAAACCAACTCAGAAAATCAACTTTTCAACAGCAATTCAAAAATTATGAAATTATATCCATTTTAAAGATAATTTAATTTAGAGTATAATGGAAATGAGTTTAATTTAATTTGAATTCATATAGAGCCGAAATCGGTCTTCCAATTATTGCTTAATGACTTTTTCCGGATGTGGCTACTTTTATTCTGTATATGATTTAATTTTGCAATTATTTTTATTATTTAGAAAACATTTTTGTTTACAACTTTTGTTTTGAAAATTATTTAGTTTGAGGTCAATTTATATATAAATATAAGAGTTTAATGGGCCTGCCTCCGTGCCATTTGCGGCGTTTTTTTATTTTTTTTAAAAAATATCGCCATGTATATTCATCCCTATATCCCTCCTATATGCCACTCGAATTTTGTCAGAAACAGAGACTCCTACGGCCTCCATCGAGATGGTTAAAAAAACATGTTACCATTAAAAAATGACGGTCTGGATGAAGGTTGTAGGAGTCTCTGTTTCTGACAAAATTCGAATGGCATATAGGAGGGATATAGAGATGAATATACATGGTGATATTTTTCAAAAAAAATAAAAAAATACCGCAAACGGTGCGGGGACAGCCATGTTGGTTGCCCCAAGGGGGCAGCCCCATTAATCTTTAAATAAAATAGTGTAAGTATAGAAATACTTACATACTTTTTTTTGGATTTTATGATTAAGGATCATATCCTCCCTACTTTATTTCTGGTCGATCAGGTCAAGTCTTGACCTTCTCTCATGATTCGGGTAAGCATGTATCTATTATATATACAGTCTTTTTCCTCTTTTTTCCTTTTATTTAATTTTTCTTTTTTTCTTTATTTATTTTAGATTAAAATAGTAATGAATGTACAATATTTACACACAGATGCAAGTTAGTAAGAATATGGAGTTAGTAGTATATACATGTCTTTTTAAGGGATTTTAAGCTAAAATAAATGAATAAAGATGATGAAATGCAGATCATTATCCCCCTATGCTTTACCTTTGTTGGTCCCTTAGCAAATACTTATTTGAAGGAATAAGTGAATAAAAGAAAAAGAAAGGAAAAATAAAGAAATTAGGACACTATTGAGTATTAAACTTATCTTCATACAATTGTAGTGTAGAGCTCTATCGGACCTTTGGATTATTAGTGGGGTGGAACCTTATTGGGAAATGGATTTAAAATCTAATAGCCTTTAAGTTCTACAAGACTCCTATTCAAGTCTCCTCAACAGTCAGGTCAGAAAAGTCTACATACATAAATTCTTATAACTATGAATCTTTATTCGTACGGTGTAAGTGAAATATAGCTCCCCGTCTCAAAAGTAACAAACAAACAACCTCCCTCGATAAGGTAACTCTGGTTCCCCAGTATAGCAACTCTTTCCTCGAGGAGCGGGGATATTCCCTTCTAACTTCAAGTACAACCAACTCATGAAGAGGAGATGGATAAAAGAATGGACGGTAACCAGTGTAGCTACCTATCCTTGGATGCCTGACCAGTGTAGCCAAGTCATCCGTTGCAAGCTTACAAAATTGTGACTATGAAACTCTTATTATTTTTCCTTTTTTTATCCTTGTATATTGATATCGACTCCCACACCCTTAGTTAATTCGGTCAAATTAATGGTCCAAATTAATTTTAAGTGTTCGTTGCAGTCGGATGCGGGAGGTTGATCAAAAACCACTTAAGTCAGATGTTGGTCAATTTAAAACGGTGATATTTTTTTTACTTGGTGAAGTCCAAGGTCGATCTCAGGGAGGCAACTGTCTCCTTAGGTTGATTACAACAATTTACAAGTGTTTGATATTCGGGGAACAATTTTTTTGGTATTTTTAATTCCTATGCAGACATATGCAGACAATTCTTAGCCAATTTAAAGTCAAATTTAATTGATGTGTCAAACGAAGTCCAAAAATAATGAAAATTGGCCAGAAGATTATTTATGATGAAAATGACCTACACTAATTTTTTTTGGAATTTTTCGACTCAAAATCAATTTTCTGTGAATTAACAAACAGACAGAGTGATTTTCAGTGTTTAATTTTTAATAAATATCAAACCACAATTTCTCCAAGAACTAAAATTATCCTAGGAAGGTCTAATGATCAGGGACCTAGGAAAATTGACAGAACTTAAATTTCTTGTGAAATGAATTAATTAAAATTAATTAAAGAAAATCACTAAACTATTTATTGAGGCCTCGTTATGCGTGCAAATGATATGAAATTTTTATGGAGTGTTGAAAATAATGTCCTTAAGCTACTGTGAATTTTTGGTGATTTTTGAAGGCACTGATATTTAATTAAAAATCAAATGGCATCACTGGGCAAAATATGACACAAATGAACCAATTAATTCATTGATAATTCAATTAAGCCAACAAAAATTAGACACGTGTACAAAAAGATAGAGGACACAATTCTCAACAACTTGCAATTTTTAGAATTTCAAAATGATGAAAAATGCATGCTATGGACACGTGCAAACACAAGGGTATAAATGCAATACTGGAAAATAAAATTTCAATAAATAAACGTGCTGACAGGGACTAAAATGCAATTACCTATACTATGCAGGACTTCTATGCAATTTCTCCACGAATCACGTGCTCCTCACGTGGGGTCTGCTTCACAGGGGCCTTCTTGCAATTTGGAAAAGCTCCAGGGGCGTCGGTGCAAATAACCCAGGCCGCACGTGCTCCTCACGTGGGGCGGCCTAGGTTCGGGTGGAGTCGGAGGCTCGGAGCGAGGCTCGGGTCTTCTGGAGGCTCGAGCTAGCCTCGGATCAGCTTCGGGGTACCCGAGCCTAGGCTTGGAGTCCGAGGCTCGGATAGGGCGACGTGGCGGACTGGAGGCCCTTGGATCAAGATGGATCCAAGGGTTGTCGATGAAGACGCGTGGTGGCTGGTGAGGCGTCCGATCCGAGGTGTAATCGACGGTCGAGGATGAGGGCGGCGAAGAGACGCGTGGCGAGGCGAGGTCCGTTCGATCAGAGGATCGAACGGCTGCTGCTTCTTCTCCTTCAACGGACCTCCGCCGCCTGCGGAGGAGATGGCTGCGCTCCGGTGAAGGCTGCTGCGCTCCGCCTCTGTCGCCAAGCTCCGGTGATGAGCTTCGTCAGCTCCCACCTAGCTCGGAAAAAGCGGAAGAGCACAGGGCGTCTTCCGGTGGTCTCTGGATGGCTGGAGGAGGACTGGAGCTCTGAGTCGATGAAGCTCGAGGAAGGCTCCGGCGAGGCTCCGGTGAATGATCAAAGATGTACCTGCAAGCGTTAACTGTATAGCCGAAGCTGGTTCGTGCGATTGTGGAGAAGCGGTGCTGATTGGCGAGGCCTAAGGTGGTTTGAGGTGGTCGGGCGATGTTGCTCCGGCCAAGTGGCGGAGCTGGAGGTCGGTGGATAGTGGAGTTGGGTGACTGAAGGCGGAGAGATGCCAGCGATGATCAGAGCTCCATCGCGAAGCTCGTCGGAGTGGAGGTGAGGCGTGAAAATGGTCGTGGACGGAGAATAAGATCGGAGAAAATTAAAGAAAAAAGAAGAACGAGATCGGAGAAGAGGTGGAGGGAGTTTCACCTGGGAATTGGTCCTCCTGCTCGAAGGCCAGGTCGTCGCTCGAGGGCCGGTGATCGCCCGAGCTCGTGCAGCGTCACGGACAGCAGCTGCGACACGGCGGAGATGCCGTGGATCTCGCCGGAGAAGACGCCGGTCTTCGCTCGAAGAGACGGCCAATTGCTGTCACCAATTGAGAGCTCTGAGCTTGGGGGTTTCTCCTGGAGTGGCGGATAGCGATGAAGGTGGCCGGAGGGCGAGTATTTATAGGATGGAAGTCTCGGCAGAGCTGGTGATGGGGCGAAGTTCATGGCTGTCGTGGGGCGAGTGTGGCGGAGATGGTGGTGTGCGAGGGAGCTGGCAAGGGAGATGGATGAGTGGGGTGTGTCGTGGGGGTGATGATGGTCGAAGAAGGTGGCTGGAGTGCGGCCAAGAATAGGAAGGGGCAGCCCCTCCCGCAAGGCGGAGATCGTGGGAGAGAGGGGGTGCCCGAGGTAGGGGACGAAGCCCTGGCCGTTGGATCTTGTGATCCAACGGCCAGATCGAAGCGCAAAGGAGCGGGTCTGATTAGATCTGGGTGAGATGATCTAAGGGTCAAGATTCGCTGGAAGGTGGGCGGCTGTGATGAGAGGATCGGGGGCGTGATCGAGCGGCGTAGATGTCGCCACGTGGCTCGCTGAGAGCGCGGCGCTAATGGATGGCGGAGATGACGAGTGTGGGATGATCAGACGGCTGAAGGAGTGCGCGCATGTGGTCACAGAGGAACCGTTGGATCTGAAGCTCGATCCAACGGTGGGGGGCGCGGGCGGATAAGACAAAGGGCAGCGGGCCGCGTGGCGCAATCAGAGGGCACCACGTGGCCTGCTGTGAATGGCTGGAAGGGAAGACACGTGTAGAGAGAAGAGGAGGCCGAATTTGGAAAAACTCAAAACATGAAAGTTGTAGATATTGATGAGATCTACAAGTTTCATGTTGACCAAAGACGGAGATGAGGTCAAATATGGTACATAAATACAAGGATACATAAATGTACATATGTGGTATACAAAATGACCCAAAAACCCAAGTTCCTCATACAAGCTCCAATTTCAATGAAATTAGTCTCATTTTGAAGGTCTTTTAATACGTAGTATTCTAAGAGTGAGTCGACCTAAGTAGGAGTTTGTATGCGGGCTTTATGTGTGTTTTAATGTACAAGGGTTCTCAGGATATTTGGGCTATTTTTCAAGGGTGATTTTTGGCATTCTTCCCTATATTATTAAGGAGTATACACATATATATTATAGAGAAGAGGTTTATTTGATGAAGATGTATTTTACAAGGGATTTTTGGCATTCTTATTTAAATGCAGATGAGCTGCTAAAATGCATGAATTATGGATGCATGCATGAGTGTTATTTATGCAAGATAAAAGGAAATATGCTTCTATTTTCTCGGGAACAAGGCTCTATTTTTGACTTTTGATGTGATGAATCACAGATTCATCAACCCCCTGTACTTAAACCTTGCTCGTCCCCGAGCAACTAAATGAAATGCAAGAGTGAAATGATTTTGGGTTCCATACCAAGGTCATGAGCAAAAGTTGAAAATGGAGCCTGACTCGACCTTTGGATTAATTGTGTGGCGGAACCTTATTTGGACCTGAACTTAAGACCTAACAGACTTCAAGTTCCACAAGTCTTCTATTCAAGACGCCTCAATAGTCAGGTCAGAATAATTCCTCAAACGCAAATTTCTGATGACTATGATTCTTACTTGTACTATGTAAGTGAGATATAGCTCTCCATATCAGAAATGACTCGGAACCAGCCTCCTCTAACAAGGTAACTCAATAACCTGGTCCAGTAACTCTTTCCTCGAGGAGCGGGGTATTCCCTTCTAAGTTCAAGTGCGACCAACCCAAGAGGAGGGGGTAGAGAAAAGAATGGACAGTGGCCAGTGTAGCCACCTATCCTGGGATGCCTGACCAGTGTAGCCAAATCATCCAGCTGCATTTTCCTTGCTAATATACATACTCCGACAGGTATTATTCTTTTTCTTGGACCTGTCTGATTTTTTTGGAGTTCTTTCTTGCATTTTTTTTTTTTGGAACTATATTCAAGGTGCAGCATATACATCAGGAGTTTTTCCTCTTGAGCCAGTAGACTATCCCTCTTTTGAAGCATTATTGCAACCCACAGCATCCCGTCCTTAGCCTTCATCACCACTAGACCAAGTTGAGACGCACTTCCTTCACTATAAGAAGAAGAGAGGTTCCGCCTAGAAGTACTACCCTCATATGCTACCCCAAGTCAAAGGAAACTACCTCCTTACCACCTCATCAATGAAGAGCTATGTGCATTGTGTTTGTCCAAGTTAGGTCATTATCTAAAAGAATCCTGCGTATGCACGAGATATTCTACTTAGACTAGTCAAGATGACATGTGAACATAGACTTGTGGACTCAAAGAATTAAGTCTCTTGACCTGAGAAATCTTAACTCCAGTTCCTATAAGGTTCCTCTGAAATTAGGTGGATTAAGGTCAAATCAAGTCCATCCTCAATATCTACTCATAACTTGGTTCAGAACCCACTAGCTTTTCACTTTGCATATGCAGAAATATGCAGATGAGATGAGATGTCATGCTATGAAAATGCAGGACTCTTTTTATTATTATTTTTTTTATGCAGGGATGATATGCAAGAGTAAATAAGAAGCCTTTATTTTTGTTTTATTTTTCTGGTATACAACAATTATTTACAAAAGTATGTTTTACAAGAATTTTACAACTTTTTATAAAAGTATTATACATATAGTACATATTATACGAGTGTACAAAAAGTTTTTTTTTTATTTTTTTTTATTTTTTTTTATTTTTTATTTTTTTTTTGTTACCCACCCACAATTATTGCAAAACAGTACGTGAAAGTACGAGCTATGGGTAAAGTATATATGTAATATATACACGCCCCCCTATACTTAGCGTGTGCTATGTCCTCAGAGCACGAAAGCGACTAAAAAGACATAGCTCGGGCTAAGCGTAGGAGAGCTAGAATAACAGAAGTATAGAAGTCGTCTCGCCCCCCTATACTTAGGCTCTGGCGGCCTAAGTGTAGAAGAAGATCAGAAATGGGGCGGACGAGGTTAAGAGGAGAAATGGAGGAGTATCAGTGCGGGCATCGGTCCCCCCTATACTTAGGCTTAGGTCAGCCTAAGTATCGGTAGGAAATGAGTATAAGGACCAATGTGATCTGGAGAATGTACAGTGAAAATACTCGGGTGACCCCTTCCCCCTATACTTAGGATCTAGTCATCCTAAGTACAGTCCGAGATAATGAATTGATGATGTGGGGATGGGTTACTAGAATCGTGAAGGTGAAGATAGGATATACAGGAAGAATGATATATATACAGCTGAGTCGGTCTGAATCTTTTGAAGATGCTGCTGATGGCTGGAGTTCATTGCTGCAAGGTCTCATACGCGGCTTGAGATGTATCTGCTGTATCTGTCTCGCATATGAATACAATCTCCTCCACATGGACTAACTGTTCATTGGATTCGACGAAGTGCTTCAACAGCTGCCCATTTACTAGGAATGTCGGTGCGTCATTTGCGAGATCTGAGATCTCGACACATCCACTATCATGCACCGTTCGGACAACGAATGGTCCCGTCCATTTAGACTTTAGTTTGCCTTGGAAAGTCTTCAGCCTGGCATTGAACAACCATACCTTCTGTCCAGGAACAAAGGTCTTTCGTCTGATATATCTATCGTGCCAACGCTTTACCTTGTCCTTGTACACCACACTGTTGTCGTATGCTCGGTTTCTGATTTCCACAAGCTCATTCAGATCCATGTCTCTTTGTTTCTGTCCTAGGTGTGTGTTCCAGTTGACCTTCTTTATTGCCCATTCTGATTTGTGCACTAACTCTGCGGGCAAATGGCACGGCTTTCCGAATACCATACGGAATGGGGAGGTGCCTAACGGAGTCTTGTAAGCCGTCCTATACGCCCAGAGGACTTGATCCAAGATCTGAGACCAGTCCTTCCTGTCTGGGCGGACGAGCTTTTGCAATATGGTTTTCACCTCCCTATTCGACACCTCAGCCATACCATTGGTTTGTGGGTGGTAAGGACTAGCGACACGGTGTTCGATGCCGTAGTCCTTCAGGAGTTTCTTCACCTCCCGATTCACAAAGTGGCTACCCCCATCTGATATCATCATTTTGGGGATCCCGAACCTAGAGATTATGTGCTCTCTGATAAATTTACAGACAGTCCTGCTGTCTGCGGCTCGGGTCGGGATAGCCTCCACCCATCTGGACAGATAGTCAACCGCAAGGAGGATGTATTCAAACCCGTGGCTGACAGGGAATGGGCCCATGAAATCGATGCCCCAGGCGTCAAAGACATCACAAATGATGACCGGCTGCATTGGCATTTCATCCTTGGAACCAACGGTTCCTCCCATCCTCTGGCAAACTGGGCATGACTTCGCGAAGGCGGTGGCATCGCGAAACAGAGTCGGCCAGTAAAAGCCACATTGAAGTACCTTCCATGCGGTCCTCTTCCCGGAGTGGTGTCCTCCTGCCTCTAAGCTATGGCATAAAGAAAGGACACTCTGGTATTCCTCCTGAGGAATACAACGTCTCCAGACACAATCCGGTCCTTCAAAGAAAAGGATCGGATCCTCCCAATGGTAGTGTCTAGCGTCCGACTTTAATCGGTCAATTTGGCTCTTGGGCCAATCCTCGGGAACTTTCTTGGAGACAAGATAGTTCACGATATTGGCATACCATGGGAGTGAGTCGATAACAAAAATCGACTCGTCAGGGAAGGAGTCTCGAATCGGGGAAACCTCGGAAGTATTAAGATCTTCGAGACGAGAGAGATGATCGGCTACTACGTTCTTCTTTCCAGGTTTATCACGGATGTCCAAATCAAACTCCTGGAGAAGTAAAATCCAACGAAGAAGACGCGCCTTCGCGTCCTTCTTCTCCATTAAATATCGTAGTGCCGTGTGGTCTGTGAACACAGTTACCTTGGATCCGATTAAATGAGATCTGAATTTGTCCAAGGCAAACACTACCGCAAGCATTTCCTTTTCGGTAACTGTATAGTTACGCTGAGCAGAATCAAGCACTTTGCTTGCGTAGTGAATTGCAAACGGGACGCCATCTCTTCTTTGTCCCAATACAGCCCCAACAGCATAATCTGAGGCGTCCGTCATGATCTCAAAAGGGAGAGACCAATCTGGGGCTTGTAAGATGGGTGCGTCCATGATCATTCCTTGTAATCGCTTAAAGGCCTCAAGACACTTGTGATCGACAATAAACTCCGCGTCTTTGCCTAAAAGCTCAGTTAGCGGTCGGGCAGTCTTAGAAAAATCCTTAATAAATCTCCGATAAAATCCGACATGCCCGAGGAACGACCGCAACTGCCGTACGTTGGTTGGTGGCTGGAGTCGTCTGATCACGTCCACCTTGGCCGGGTCAACCTCCATTCCTCTCTTGGAGATGACATGCCCCAACACTATGCCCTCCGTCACCATAAAGTGACTTTTCTCCCAGGAGAGCACCAGATTGACCTCACAACATCTTTTGAGGACTCGGTCCAGATTCCTAAGGCAGGAATCAAAAGAGTCGCCGTGGACCGAGAAGTCATCCATGAAGACTTCCAGGAATTCGCCGACCATTTCGGCGAATACAGCAATCATGCACCTTTGGAAAGTACCTGGAGCATTGCATAGCCCAAAAGGCATGCGCCTGAAAGCATAGGTACCAAAGGGACATGTGAACGTGGTTTTTTCCTGGTCCTCCGGAGCTATGGCTACTTGATTGTAGCCCGAGAACCCATCAAGAAAACAAAAGAATTCTTTCCCCGCTAGTCTTTCTAAAATCTGATCAATAAATGGCAGGGGGAAATGATCCTTTTTCGTCGCGGCATTCAGGCGTCTGTAATCCACACAGACGCGCCACGACGTGGGTACTCTTGTCACGATCTCCTCTCCGTCCTCATTGGTGGTCGTCTGAATTCCCGACTTTTTCGGGACAACATGGATTGGGGCCACCCACTTAGAATCGGAGATTGGGTAAATGAAACCCGCGTCGCACCATTTTTCTATCTCTTTCTTCACAACCTCTCGTAGGTTTGGATTCAACCGACGTTGGAATTCACGAGAGGGTTTGGCTTCGTTCTCCAAGTATATATGGTGCGAACACAGAGCGGGATTTATCCCGTGGAGATCGGAAATGCTCCAACCTATTGCCTTGCGGTTCTTCTCCAGGATCTCTAGCAAGCGAGACTCCTGCTCCTCGGTCAATTGCGAACTGATAATGACCGGAAATTTCTTGTCCTGGCCCGCAAGGAAGGCATATTTCAGAGTTGTGGGTAAAGGTTTGAGCTCGGGGATGGTATAATCGTCTAAGAAGTCTGGCTCAATCCGATCTGGTTCGGTGTTGGACGTGGCTGGATCCTGTTCTGCAGCGGCTGCCACCAAGCTCGGCTTTGGAGTCGGATCGTCAAAGGTCTCCATGCAATCGGCAAACGCCTCGTCCGACTCGTCATCCTCATCTTCCGATTGTCCTAAGGATGTAAGGACTGACAGGCCCACTTGGGCCTCTGTGTCATCGAAGATGTAGGGCGATGCAGGCTCAGAGCTGTACTCGTTCCTGAATATCTCGCAGACTGACTCATGCACTGGATCATCTTCAAAGGAGATGGACACATCGGTGCTGGCTGGGTTCTGTCTCCATGGCCCAACTAAGTCTACATGTTCACGGTCTGTTTCGAGAGAAGAGTACTCGGTGCTGGATTCGGAGTCTGGTCTCTGCCATTTTGTCTGCTTCATCTCTAGTTCCTCCTCTCCGCCTGGAGTTTGGAACTGAATTCTCCCCTTCTTATAATCGAATAGGGCCCCTGCTGTTCGGAGGAAGGGCCTACCCAAAATGATCTGGGAATCTCTCCAATTATGAGGGGTTTCCATATCGAGGACAGTAAAGTCCACCATGTATTCCTGCCCCTCGACTTTGATCACAATGTTCCTTAACTCTCCTTGGGACTTCTTAGTGGATTTGTCTGCAAACTGAAGAATAGCTCTAGATTTCCTAAGAGGTCCGAGATTGAGCCGCTCATAAAGGGCTGTGGGCATCAAGTTGATCGAGGAACCATTGTCCAGGAGAGTGCGTGCAAACGCGATGTCATCAACATGACTCACTACATAGTGTGCACCCATGTCTCTTCGTTTCCGAGGAAACGAGTTCTTTATTGCACAAGTTGTGGCTACTGACAGGACGTGTTTCTCAACACGGCTTTTGGTTTTCCTGCTAACCCTAGTAGGTGTGCATCTCACCTTAAGGTATTTTTGGAATGCAGGGGTCATTTCCACGAACTTGTCAAAGGGTATTGTGACCTTGATATGTTTGTTACAAAACTCAGCCATCTCAGGGTCATCTTTTTGGATTTTTTTGTTTTTCTTCTTCCCACCCTTGAGAGCTTGGGGGAAAGGGATTATTAACTCAGGTTCTGGAACTGAAATATCTTCATTAGTTGCTGAAACTGAGTTCTGAACAAGACTCTGACTCGGACTTTTATACAGACTCTGACTCTGACTTTGACGAAAAGGGAAACGCTTGGGCAAAACCGGTGATGCGTCTTCCGCTTCTTCTGGCTGGTCCTCCTCAGATGGAGGTGCGGGCTCATCGGTGTCGTCGGACTCGGGATGACTGCGGGGCTGGTGCTTCGAGGACTCAGATGCCCTCTTCTTCTGCTGGTGGTGGTGGTTTTCCTCCTCTTCCTCCTCCGAATTCTCCTCAGGTCGAATTTCGGAGGTTCCTTCCTGTTGTGCCCGTGCCCGATCAGGTATGGTCACGGTCCTTCCGCTCCTGAGGGACATATGGTTAACATTATCATACGAAGGGATCTCATGTTCAGATAAATAATTATCTGAATAGTATACCTGATCTCGGGGTCGGTTCTGGCCTTGATGTATGCTATTTGGGTTGGCCTGAACCTGTGCGGGAATTGGAGTCCTTGGCGCCATTTGTTGGTCCTGAGCACGAGAGACCCGATTGATGTCGGTTCTCATGTCCAGGTAGTCGTTCTGCATCTGCTGGACCCTATCAGACAGGGTCTGGATCGCCAAGGTGAGGGACTCCAATTCGGTGGGCTGGGCTTGCTGCTGAATGGATGCGGTCCTGAACTGGCCCTGCTGTCTGTGCCGATACTGCTGCTGATGGGGCGGTGCTGGCCCCTGCTGATAGGTGCGCTGCTGCGGCTGGTACCCTTGTTCTGGTCTGGCCTGATATCGCGGGATTGTGACGGGCCTGGTCTCCTGGTAGACTGGGGTTGGGCGGTGTGCCTGGTCCTTCCCCATCTCGATTTGCCGGACTAGTGGGTCGCGGCTATACCAGAGCCCGTTGATTTCGTAAACGGGCGGAGGCTCCTCGTACTCTGTCTCCACTGGTGGGGGTGCATGATGGTTCTGCTGGGTGTAAGTCTGATCCCAGCTGCTCTGAGATCCCGGTGCCTGTTCCTGTACAAGATGGACTCGATGTACAGGTACAGGTGGTTCAGAAGGGGTGGGTAGCTTAATCTTGGCTACCTTTTCAGAGAGTTCCTCCACCTTCTTGGGAAGGCTCGAAAGCGACTCCATCTCCGCGACTCTCTTGTGGATCTGCTCGACCATAGTAAGCTTGTCTGCAATCATCCCCATGCTGGGGATGAGGTCCTCTGTCAGATCTGCAACAGTCCTTCTAGTTGTCTCCTTGGATAGAATCGAGGGAGACAACTGATAAGCCCTTGTGGCCTGTGACCTGCCGGTTTCTGCCATCTGCTCTAGGATTTTCCATACGGCGTGCTCGTTCTTGTTCAGATAGCTTCCTCCGCAGGCGGCGCTGACTAACCCCTGCATCTCTGGGGTTAGGCCGCAGAACAAGGTCTGGACTAAGATTGCCTTAGAAATGCCGTGGCATGGGCATTTCTGTACTAAGTCATTGAACCTGTCCCACGCCTCGTGGAACGGTTCGCAGGGTCCTTGGGCGAAGCTGGCAATCTTCGTTCGCATCTGATTGGTTCTACTGAGTGGGTAGAACTTCTTCAAGAAAAGGTCCTTGAACTGCATCCAGGTAGTACATATCACCCCTAGGTTTTTCAGCCAATGTGCAGCCTTATCTCCTAAGGAAAACGGGGTGGCTTTCAGTCGGATATAATCTTGGCCAACATTGGGATGGCTCAGATTATTGCAGACTAGTTCGAAGTCACGGAGGAAGGTGTAAGGCTCTTCACTGAGGTTTCCGTTAAACTTCGGCAGCAGGCTAAGGAAGTGGGGCTTCAGCTCGAATGCCTGGTCGGGAACTGCAGGTGCTAACCAGTTTTGGATCTCGTTCTCCGCCGGGTTATAGGTATCGACCATTGGTCGGTCGATCCCTTCAGCTACTATTATCCGCCCCATTCGTGCAGTGAGATCAGCATTTTTCTGTTCAGCTTCAGCAAGGCGTCTTAGAATCTGTCTCATCTGGTCCTCATCAGGCGGCATCTTTGGTGGCATTTCTTCCTCTACTTCTGGGGATTGAAAAATAAGGTCGGTGTTAGAGGTTGAATCAAGGATGGGATTACCGAGGCAATGATCTTCCTTGGTAATCTCAGAGGAGATAGAAGGGTAGGTTTGAGAGTAACCACCCTGAGCAAGAGGGAACCAGGACTTAAGAGGGTCATGAGTCCTGGGTGGTCCAAGGTGCGCTCGGACCGGAAAAGACGAGTTACTTGGGGGACTCATAGAGAGATCAGTGAACGGTGCGTCGAGATCTCCCCAGTCACTCATCTTGGTGAAGCAAGAAGAAGATAGGATTTTACTCCTACCTGAAGCAAGCACAAGATCAATCCAAGACCCTGGATTCACACTCAACACAGTGAAGGACTCAAAGTTGAGTCCAATTTGTCTTGTAGTTTTTAAGTGTGATTTTCAAGCAAATCTAGCAAGGGTTACGCGGCCTAGAGGGAAGTCGGCTCAGAGCCGGATGCGTCTTCCCTGTCTATCCTGTCGTCTAAGATACCGCCGCTCCTTCCTTTCTTCGCTCCTATCCCAAGCCGATGGACTCAGTGACCATGCCCCTATCTACCTGCAAGCAGGCGGAGGCTGACAAGGCCGGAACTTCGCCCCGGAGGGTTACTGGCAGCTTGTCGCGAAGTACCGCAATTTCACCCCTATCTACCTGAGACAGGCGGAGGCTACTTGGTACTAGTCAAAGAATCTGAAAATATTCGGCTCGTGATATTTGCTCGGATCAGTTAGAACGTGATATGGAAGACGGGGATTTGGGCTCTACCTTAGGGTGTTCACACACACTCAGGTACCCTCACTCAGCCTGAAAACAAGGTCGGGGATTAGTCTCCCGCAAACAATTTTTAGCTTTTATTCCCTTTTTATGGTCAATACTGTTAGCAGTCCCGGTTTTAAAGTTAGGTTATCACTTGTAATTAATCACCACAAAGCACGCCTATCGTACAGTCCCAATTTCCTTTTTAAATTAAGTGAGAAAATCAGAGGGGAGGAAATCGAGAAAAGCCGATGCAAGTTGAAATCAATGATGCGTATGCTAAGTAAAGAGTACTTACAGTGATCCCTTCGCTTGTTGATGCAGGATGCTATACAGAATTGAAAACTTTATGCAAATGCAAGCGATGAAAGCCGCTCCTAGACAGGCAGTTCTATTAGCGTGAAGAACAGTTTATTTTGAACTAAGTCCTGCGGTCTAGGTGCGTCTTTTAAGTGTGTTGTGTGGTCCTATTGATTACGAGCACAAACAAGTCCTAGAGTGGCTCGAGGAGCCGCTAGTGCAAGCTAAATTACCAATCACCCACACAGCACACGGGACACAGTTTTCCACTATATTTACACGCGCGAGATCCCAAACGGGAACCGCTGGAAATAATGCAAAAGAAAAATAATAAAAACAATACAATGCCTCTCTTTCTCTCAACACACTTTAAATGCTAAGTCCTTGAAGCGTCGCCGACTCCTCGCGGTCCTCGCACAAAAATGAAATAGAGGTCAGAGAGTGACACAAAAAAATAGAGCAAAAATAAAATAAGAGAAATAATTACAAGAAAAACCGGGGGTCAGACTACCCGGGGATTAGAAATCAAACCCTTCAAAAATATGCTACAAATTAACCTAAGCCGTGCCTCCCCGGCAACGGCGCCATTTTGATATCGACTCCCACACCCTTAGTTAATTCGGTCAAATTAATGGTCCAAATTAATTTTAAGTGTTCGTTGCAGTCGGATGCGGGAGGTTGATCAAAAACCACTTAAGTCAGATGTTGGTCAATTTAAAGCGGTGATATTTTTTTTACTTGGTGAAGTCCAAGGTCGATCTCAGGGAGGCAACTGTCTCCTTAGGTTGATTACAACAATTTACAAGTGTTTGATATTCGGGGAACAATTTTTTTGGTATTTTTAATTCCTATGCAGACATATGCAGACAATTCTTAGCCAATTTAAAGTCAAATTTAATTGATGTGTCAAACGAAGTCCAAAAATAATGAAAATTGGCCAGAAGATTATTTATGATGAAAATGACCTACACTAATTTTTTTTGGAATTTTTCGACTCAAAATCAATTTTCTGTGAATTAACAAACAGACAGAGTGATTTTCAGTGTTTAATTTTTAATAAATATCAAACCACAATTTCTCCAAGAACTAAAATTATCCTAGGAAGGTCTAATGATCAGGGACCTAGGAAAATTGACAGAACTTAAATTTCTTGTGAAATGAATTAATTAAAATTAATTAAAGAAAATCACTAAACTATTTATTGAGGCCTCGTTATGCGTGCAAATGATATGAAATTTTTATGGAGTGTTGAAAATAATGTCCTTAAGCTACTGTGAATTTTTGGTGATTTTTGAAGGCACTGATATTTAATTAAAAATCAAATGGCATCACTGGGCAAAATATGACACAAATGAACCAATTAATTCATTGATAATTCAATTAAGCCAACAAAAATTAGACACGTGTACAAAAAGATAGAGGACACAATTCTCAACAACTTGCAATTTTTAGAATTTCAAAATGATGAAAAATGCATGCTATGGACACGTGCAAACACAAGGGTATAAATGCAATACTGGAAAATAAAATTTCAATAAATAAACGTGCTGACAGGGACTAAAATGCAATTACCTATACTATGCAGGACTTCTATGCAATTTCTCCACGAATCACGTGCTCCTCACGTGGGGTCTGCTTCACAGGGGCCTTCTTGCAATTTGGAAAAGCTCCAGGGGCGTCGGTGCAAATAACCCAGGCCGCACGTGCTCCTCACGTGGGGCGGCCTAGGTTCGGGTGGAGTCGGAGGCTCGGAGCGAGGCTCGGGTCTTCTGGAGGCTCGAGCTAGCCTCGGATCAGCTTCGGGGTACCCGAGCCTAGGCTTGGAGTCCGAGGCTCGGATAGGGCGACGTGGCGGACTGGAGGCCCTTGGATCAAGATGGATCCAAGGGTTGTCGATGAAGACGCGTGGTGGCTGGTGAGGCGTCCGATCCGAGGTGTAATCGACGGTCGAGGATGAGGGCGGCGAAGAGACGCGTGGCGAGGCGAGGTCCGTTCGATCAGAGGATCGAACGGCTGCTGCTTCTTCTCCTTCAACGGACCTCCGCCGCCTGCGGAGGAGATGGCTGCGCTCCGGTGAAGGCTGCTGCGCTCCGCCTCTGTCGCCAAGCTCCGGTGATGAGCTTCGTCAGCTCCCACCTAGCTCGGAAAAAGCGGAAGAGCACAGGGCGTCTTCCGGTGGTCTCTGGATGGCTGGAGGAGGACTGGAGCTCTGAGTCGATGAAGCTCGAGGAAGGCTCCGGCGAGGCTCCGGTGAATGATCAAAGATGTACCTGCAAGCGTTAACTGTATAGCCGAAGCTGGTTCGTGCGATTGTGGAGAAGCGGTGCTGATTGGCGAGGCCTAAGGTGGTTTGAGGTGGTCGGGCGATGTTGCTCCGGCCAAGTGGCGGAGCTGGAGGTCGGTGGATAGTGGAGTTGGGTGACTGAAGGCGGAGAGATGCCAGCGATGATCAGAGCTCCATCGCGAAGCTCGTCGGAGTGGAGGTGAGGCGTGAAAATGGTCGTGGACGGAGAATAAGATCGGAGAAAATTAAAGAAAAAAGAAGAACGAGATCGGAGAAGAGGTGGAGGGAGTTTCACCTGGGAATTGGTCCTCCTGCTCGAAGGCCAGGTCGTCGCTCGAGGGCCGGTGATCGCCCGAGCTCGTGCAGCGTCACGGACAGCAGCTGCGACACGGCGGAGATGCCGTGGATCTCGCCGGAGAAGACGCCGGTCTTCGCTCGAAGAGACGGCCAATTGCTGTCACCAATTGAGAGCTCTGAGCTTGGGGGTTTCTCCTGGAGTGGCGGATAGCGATGAAGGTGGCCGGAGGGCGAGTATTTATAGGATGGAAGTCTCGGCAGAGCTGGTGATGGGGCGAAGTTCATGGCTGTCGTGGGGCGAGTGTGGCGGAGATGGTGGTGTGCGAGGGAGCTGGCGAGGGAGATGGATGAGTGGGGTGTGTCGTGGGGGTGATGATGGTCGAAGAAGGTGGCTGGAGTGCGGCCAAGAATAGGAAGGGGCAGCCCCTCCCGCAAGGCGGAGATCGTGGGAGAGAGGGGGTGCCCGAGGTAGGGGACGAAGCCCTGGCCGTTGGATCTTGTGATCCAACGGCCAGATCGAAGCGCAAAGGAGCGGGTCTGATTAGATCTGGGTGAGATGATCTAAGGGTCAAGATTCGCTGGAAGGTGGGCGGCTGTGATGAGAGGATCGGGGGCGTGATCGAGCGGCGTAGATGTCGCCACGTGGCTCGCTGAGAGCGCGGCGCTAATGGATGGCGGAGATGACGAGTGTGGGATGATCAGACGGCTGAAGGAGTGCGCGCATGTGGTCACAGAGGAACCGTTGGATCTGAAGCTCGATCCAACGGTGGGGGGCGCGGGCGGATAAGACAAAGGGCAGCGGGCCGCGTGGCGCAATCAGAGGGCGCCACGTGGCCTGCTGTGAATGGCTGGAAGGGAAGACACGTGTAGAGAGAAGAGGAGGCCGAATTTGGAAAAACTCAAAACATGAAAGTTGTAGATATTGATGAGATCTACAAGTTTCATGTTGACCAAAGACGGAGATGAGGTCAAATATGGTACATAAATACAAGGATACATAAATGTACATATGTGGTATACAAAATGACCCAAAAACCCAAGTTCCTCATACAAGCTCCAATTTCAATGAAATTAGTCTCATTTTGAAGGTCTTTTAATACGTAGTATTCTAAGAGTGAGTCGACCTAAGTAGGAGTTTGTATGCGGGCTTTATGTGTGTTTTAATGTACAAGGGTTCTCAGGATATTTGGGCTATTTTTCAAGGGTGATTTTTGGCATTCTTCCCTATATTATTAAGGAGTATACACATATATATTATAGAGAAGAGGTTTATTTGATGAAGATGTATTTTACAAGGGATTTTTGGCATTCTTATTTAAATGCAGATGAGCTGCTAAAATGCATGAATTATGGATGCATGCATGAGTGTTATTTATGCAAGATAAAAGGAAATATGCTTCTATTTTCTCGGGAACAAGGCTCTATTTTTGACTTTTGATGTGATGAATCACAGATTCATCATATATACACTCCAACATGCATTTTACTTTTCAATCAGGCATGTCCACTTTTGGAGATTCAACATTTTCTCCTTTTCTTTTTTTTCTTTTTTTATAATATACATACAAGGTGCAGCATGTACATAAGGAGTTTTTCCTCTTGAGCCAGTAGTCTATCCTTCTTTTGAAGCATTATTACAACCCCACAGCATCATGTCTTTAGACCTCAACACCGCTAGATCGGGTTTATACGCACTTCCCTCCCTAGAGGAAGATGATAGGTTCCGCCTAGATGCACTACCCTCGCATGCTACCCCAAGACAAAAGATTCTAACCCCTTACTACCTCCACCATGAAGAGCTACGTGTAGAGTACTTGTCCAAGATAAGACACGGTCTGAAAGAATCATGTGTGTATTGTTAAATGTTCTACTGAGACTAATCAAGATGACATATGAACATAGTCTTATGGATTCAAAGAATTAAGTCACTAGGACCTAAAAAGTCTTCACTTCAGTTCATATAAGGTTCCTCTGAAATTAAGTGGATTATGGTCCAACTAAGCTCCATTCTCCAACTTTATTCCATACTAAGTGTAAATGTCAATACAATACTGAAAAATGCATATGCAAATGCAAGAAATATGTACAATATAAAAAATGTAATTTCTTTGAAACAATTTCTAATTTTGAACTTTTTATGGATTTTTTTTGGAAAGAAAGGAAAAAAATGATGCACATGTGAAAAGATAGATTTTTTTGAAATTTTAATTATGCAAATTATTATAGACTTTTGTTTTTGTAGTTTTAGGGATTTTTTTAAGAGAAAAAGGGTGAGTAAGAAGAATTTTTTGTTTTTTGTTGTTTTCTTTTGTTTTTTGTTATTTTTTATTTTTGTTTAGTTTTTTTATTGTTTTTGTTTTTTATTTTTAATAAAATTTGACTAAAGTTTATATCCAAACGTGGATTTTACGAATTTATATACATATCCCCAAAATAATCATAATAAAAGTGCGGGTTATGTCTAAAGTATATATACAATATATACAACACCCCCTATACTTAGCTCGAACTATGTCCTCATAGTAATGAGAGAACGACAAAGGAAGACATAATACATGCTAAGTATAGAAAAGTGAAAAGACTTCTATGCTACAACGACTCAAAGAAAAGATAAAAAGAAAAGAAGTCAGTGGTTTCCCTATACTTAGGATCAAGTAATCCTAAGTATAGTAGATTGTACAAAATGGAAATACCAATGAAGAGAATGTACGGACTCAACGGAAAAATACAAAAAAGATGATATGAACAACATCACTCCTTCTATGTTTAGGGTAGAGTATCCCTAAGTATAAGCAACAACAAGTGTGGTGAAAAGGACGAATATGAACAACACAAATCATTTTCCCCCCTCCCACGTACTTAAGATAAAGCACATTCTAAGTATAGCATATATACACATGAAAAAGGGTGAATGTTAAAACGGAAGAAGAAAGAATGCAACGAAAGGATATACAAGAGGAGTGGATGTACAAAGGTCATGAAGGTCAAAAGCGGACCTTCTTGCGAGATCGCTGAGGAATAGATATGATAAGGTGTCGGTCGGTATCGGGGTCATCATTAGACACAAATCGATTAGGATCGACCAGGAATGGATCCTCAGCGGTCTCGGAGTGTGCAGGCACAAACCAGTCAATGGAAGTAGTATGGTCATGTCCGGCCTGGGAAGTCTCGCAAACATCAAAGTAAAAGGGCTCGAACTCATTATCCGAAAAAGTAAGATCAATTCCAGCCTGGTGAGCCTCTACAAGATCATCTTTATCAAAAGTTCCAAATTCCTTTATAAAAGCAATCAAATCAAATTCGACCTTATCACTCTAATCTAAATCAGGGTGAAAAGGAATAGACTCATCAGTGAAAGTAATCAAATCATGTCCGTCTTGTCTAGTATCAGAGTCTGCCTTCCGCTCTAGGGTGTCTATTTTGTATATCATGTGGGTTTCATCAATGGATCGCCACGTACCATAAGGGGGAACTCCAAGGTCTCTACTTTTCGAGTCTTCCTCCTTGAAGAGGAGTTCTTGGGTCTCAGTATCATTCAACATACAGCAAAAATCTCTGATATTATCATCAATATCAAAGTCCTTGGGGTTGGCTAACACGAGCACGATCTCATGGGATGCAAGTCTCTAGTCATTAATGGGTGTAGTGATCACCACATCGCTCTCTATATCATAATGGAAGTGAATCTCTCCAGATCCATAATCAATAACGGCTCTCGCAGAGACGAGGAAGATCGTCCCAGGATGATTGGAGGGTGCTCTACAGGGGTGGTCTCCATGGGCAATATGACAAAATCCGAAGTGAAGTTCATGCCCTGAATAAGAATGACAGTGTTTTCTAAAATACCCTTTGGCCTCTTAATAGATACATCAGCAAATTGAACTGTCATCCTAGTTTTCTTGAAAGACCCAAGTTGAAGAGACTTTACCATAGAGAATGGTATTATATTAATTGAAGCACCACCGTCAACGAGAGTGTTATCACAAGAATAGTCAAAGATGGAGCAACTCATAAGAGGTCTGGCAGTGTTCCCATTCTTAAAATGTGGACGATGAAAGATGGCGTAGCTAGTGGCCATAGTCAAGATGTGACACTCAGATCTGCTCCTCCGCTTTCTCTTCTTGTGTTAAGGAGCAGATAAATGAATTAAATGTCAAAAAATATAAACAAATATTTACAACCAAGAATAGCATGTCAAAAGAGATACCTAACTACCCTCGTCATACCTCCCCGGCAACGATGCCATTTTGTTGACACAGGATTATTGGGGTTTTGAATTATTGATGAAAATAAATACACAGTGGTCATTGCAACTCAAATATCCCACAACAAACAAATATTATATTTTTTTCTCCTTTCTCAAGCAGAAATAATTACAGAAAAATTTGCAGAGCAAGAATAATATTTTTACTACTTATTTACTTGTATATTAAATAGGATCGAACTCGTGGAGGCTACAGTTCCCGAGGGTTATTCGAATAATTGAAAAAAAAACAATTAAAGGAAAAGGCAAGTCGAATGCAAACTATCCTTGGTTTTTGTATATTTTTTCTTTTTCTTTTTTAAAGTTTTTATTTCTATTTTTTTATTTCTGATTTTCAAATTTTTAATGATTTTGGTTTTTTTAATTTTTTAAATGTTTGAAAATCTGATTTTCAAAAAAAGTTCATGCACACAAAAAATGTAATTTCATTTTTTTCAAATATGACAAAAATGTTTAAAAATATCCAAAGAAAATATGTTTGAGTTTTTATGACTTTCTTACTATTTTGTAATTTTTTGAAGTTTTATAGATTTTTTAGGATTTTTGAAATGAATAAAAATAGTGAAAATCCAAATAGTAAATAAATAGGACTATTTCACAATTTAAAAATATTAAATAAAATCAAAAATTGTGGAATTTATTTTTCATAGAAATAAAGGAAATTATCTACAAACAGAGACCAAAAACAAAATTTTTTTATTTTTTGACAATTTTATATGATTTTTTAAAGATTTTTAAAGTTTTGTATTTTTTTGGTTTTAAGCAAGATTCAAATTTTTATGATTTTTCTAAGTTCAAACAGGGAAAATAACATGTTTTTTATTTTTTTAATAATAGCAAATAAAAATAAAATGCAATGAAATTTATGTACGATGAAAAGGCACATATCATGAATACAAGATGAATTTTCAATTTATTAAGAAAAATAAATATTTATTTCAAAAAGAAGAACGTGCAGACGTCATTTTTTTAACGGTCGCAGGATTTTTTAAATCAACACTGTTTGGATGGAGGCCGTAGGAGTCTCTATTTCTGACGAAATTTTAATAGAATGTTAGAGGGATATAATGATGAATTTACACATTTTTATTTTCCAAAGAAATAAAAAATGAGGGGAAATAGGGGTGGGAGTAGCCACGTTGGCTACTCCCAGGGGGCAGCCCCATTTTACTCATATACATGTATGTATGTATGTATGTATGTATGTATGTATGTATGTATGTATGTATGTATGTATGTATGTATGTATGTATGTATGTATGTATGTATGTATGTATGTATGTATGTATGTATGTATGTATGTATGTATGTATGTATGTATGTATGTATGTATGTATGGATGGATGGATGGATGGATGGATGCATGCATGCATGCATGCATGCATGCATGCATGGATGCATGCATGCATGCATGCATGGATGCATGGATGCATGCATGCATGTATGTATGTATGTATGTATGTATGTATGTATGTATGTATGTATGTATGTATGTATGTATGTATGTATGTATGTATGTATGTATGTATGTATGGGTTAAAGGGGCTGCCCCCGGGGGTAGCGGGGGAGCTAACTTAGCTCCCCCCGCACCATTTCGCCTGTTTTTTAAATTTTTTTGAAAATTTCTTCTGTGAATATTCATCACTATATCCCTATATTATGTTATTTAAATTTCGTGTGAAACAGAGACTCCTATGACCTCCATCTAGGCAGTCATTTTTTAATGGTAACAAAATTGCTAAAAATGACCCTTCTGGATGGAGGCCGTAAGAATCTTTGTTTCGCATGAAATTTGAATGACATATGTTAGAGATTGCAGAAAATCTTTCTTTATATTATATTGTAACCCTACAAGGGCTTTTATGTTAAGAGAATATTTTATGTGGCTATTTGTCAAGAGAATATTCTATAGAGAATATTCTATATTCTATAAAGAATATTCTATAAAATATTCTCCTTTGAGCTCTCTAGGGTTTAGTCCTATAAAAGAACCCCTAAACCTCTTGAATAAACAACGAATCATCTTTTCTCATCATTCTTTCTCATGGTATCAGAGCAGCGGTCCTAGGCCGGTGTTCTGACCTAATCACCCCTCCGCCACCGCCAGCCCTCCAAGTTCATCTGCAGTCGCGTGCCGCCTCGGCTCTCCGCACCTGCTGCCTTAGGCCCCCGCTGCCTTAGGCCCGCGTCGCCTCAGTTGAGTGTCGCCAAGCTACTCTAGGGCAGCCAGGTACCACCGCCAGGCCGGCCAGGCCCGCCTCACGCCTCCTCGCGTTGTCAGGCACCTCCGCCAGCCCTCTTAGGGCCTCCTTGCGCTGCCAGGCCTCCTCTTGTGCCATCAAACAATCATTGCCTCATCCTTCTTATTCCTTGATGAGGGTTTAGATATCTGATGATAAATTGAGGCAAGATATACTCTCTAGGTCACTTTTTCTTGACATAAGCCGTCGCGATGACGTATGCCGAGATCAAGACCACGTACCCTACTTCTTATTTGTCGGTACAGGGCACTTTTATCAAGTTGAAGGGCTCCCAAATTATGTTCTATGGTCTCGGTATTTCAAAGTGTTTGTTGGTGGCTAGCGCAAGAGCTACGTTCTTACAAAAGTTCCACCAGTGGAAACTGATAAGGACTATGAAACTTGGTAACATTGTTGTGAATCTTCTTTACAAAGACACCGCTAAGGCAATGTGGGAAAACCTTGAGCGTACATATTCTCAGAAGACGACTAAATCTCGTTTGTCAGACATATACACGAGGATTTGGTCTGCTACTCAGGGAGAATCAAGTCTTATCGAATACTACAGGCTTCTTACAAGCCTTTTTTAGGAACTTCTTATTTTTCGTCCTGCATGTTGTGATAAACAAGTAGGAGAACGTGTTGAATGGCAAATTTACATATTTCTCTCACGGCTAAATCCAAAATATAAGCATGTGAAAGATCAGTTTTTGATGGCCGATACTCTACCTACTCTTGAGATCGCCTTCGGACGCTTACAGGAGCTAGAGGCTCCAATTCAGCACTCTACCACCCACACCTCTATAGAGACGATGGCCCACTATACCTCCTCAGGATATAGAGGGTGTCATAACTATCAAGGAGGACGGGGACGTGACTAAGGCCGTGGACGTGGTCGTGAATCTGCACGCAGTCGTGACTCTGGACGCGGACGCGATCGTGGACGTGGTCGTGATTCTTCTGCTCGATATCCAGCATGTGTACATTGTGGATGCTGGAATCACCCTTCTAATCGCTGCTGGGCAATGTTTGGGAAGAAACCTAATGCTAACAATGCCTAAGATGAAGCATCGTATGATGCAAATGCAGAAACATCTACTCAGCAAACCAACGAGGCACAAACCCCATTCATTGCTTCTGAATATGCTCACCTACGACAACTGCTGCAAGAATCTAGTCCTTCTGATAGTAATGCTTCTGCCCCTACCGCTAGCCTGGCTACTACCTCGGGTATAGTAGAAAACTCTGTCTCTGCCTCTAAGCATGCATGAATTATTGATTATGGAGCCTCTAACCATCTGGCGAGAGAAGGAAGTTTGCTAACCTCCTCCCAGCGGTCTTCCTCTGTGAAGACTGTTCGGGTTGCTAATGGGGATCATTCCCCAGTGACTGTTGTTGGTACTGTTAACTTTTCTTCCAAGCTGCATTAGACAGATGTTCATTGTGCCCCTGCTTTTTCTCTCAGCCTTCTATTAGTACAACAGAAGCTATGTCGTCAGCTTAATTGTCGTGTTATTTTTTATGAGGTTTGTTGTTATTTTCAGGACATCCGGACGAGGAAGATTTTTTGGTGGGGATCATGAGAGGAACGACCTCTATTACCTCAACATCTCTTCTGATTCCAACTTTGCTGGTACGGTCTCCATCTCTGAAGATCCTTTTCTATGGCACCTTCATCTTGATCACCCTTCTGCTAAATCTCTCTCCATGATGTTCCCTGAACTTTCTATGTTGAAACTCTTTGAGTGTGAAGCATGTCAGTTCGGGAAACATCATCGAGCCTCCTTTCCTGCACGGACTGAGCCCCGCCGCCGTACTCCTTTTGACTTGTTCACTGTGATATCTGGGGACCCTGTCCGGTCCGAAGTCTAAGTGGTCATAAATATTTTATTATCTTTGTCGATGACTACAGTCGATCATCTTGGGTTTTCCTGTTAAAGGAACATTCAGAAATTAACAATATTATCAGGAATTTCTTTTACTATGTCAAAAACATCTTCTCCACTACTGTTAAAATATTTCATTCTGATAATGCATTCTCATTGCTGTCCATATTATCAACAGAGTTCCCTCTGTCTCCCTAAATGGCTCCACATCCTTTGCCTTATTGTATCCAAATGACTCATCATTTCCTCTACCTCTGCAGATTTTTGGATGCACTGCCTTTGTTCACAACTTTCATACTACAGACAAATTATCATCACATGCAATTAAATGTGTTTTTCTTTGTTATTCCCAAATAAAGAAAGGGTATAGATGCTATGATCCTTGTGGTAAATGCTATTATATATCAACTGATGTCACCTTTTTCGAACAAACTCGCTTCTTCAATCAAGATGTATCTGACATACCATTAGAACTTCCTCCTCCACCAATTGTCTATAAAATAAAACATGTGTCCCCTCTTGTTCTTGTTCCTCTACATGTTCCTTTGTTGCAGAAAAATATGCCATCTTCGAGGTCCCCCACCAACACTACTCCGGATGATCCTCAGGAGCTTCCCATTGCCCTACGCAAGGCAATGCACTATTCATCCTATGTCTAATTTCACGTCCACTGATAGCCTATCATGTTGTGATAAAAGATATGCAGATGCTCTTATGACAATCTCTGTCCCAAGAGACTATCACAGTGCATTACAGGACCACAGGTGGCGACAAGCTATGAATGAAGAAATGGATGCTCTCAATTCCAGAGGAACATGGGATCTAGTTCAGTGTCCCGAAGGTGTCAGGCATGTTTCCTGCAGATGGGTCTTTACTACGAAACATTTTCCAGATGGTTCTATTGACAGACTGAAAGCAAGACTTGTAGCAAAAGGCTTTACACAGACATATGGAGTTGATTACTTCGAGACTTTTCACCTGTTGCCAGGATGGGGTCTATTCGCACTATCCTCTCTGTAGCCATGAACAAAGGACGACCTATTTTTCAACTGGATTTCAAGAATGCATTTCTATATGGTGATCTTGAGAGGTTTACATGATGCAACCCCCAGGTTACGAAGTCGAGGGGGAGTATGTTTTCCGACTTCACAAAGCAATTTATGGTCTAAAGCAAAGTCTGAGGACATGGTTTGACAGACTTAGTTCAGATATTAGCAGTTTGTGCTTTCAGAGAACTACATCTTACCATTCTCTCTTTATCAGAAAACGATCAACAGGTATTGTCATACTAGCTGTATATGTTGGTGACATGGTTGTTACAGGTGACGATGACAAAGGAGTGCTAAAAGTGAAGACTTTTCTACAAAAGGTTTTTGTGACCAAGGATCTGGGGCAACTTCGTTATTTTTTGGGTATAGAAGTATTATGCACCAAAAAGGGGCTTCATATGTCACAAAGAAAGTACTGCTTAGATATACTAACTAAGGCAGGACTACTTGGGTGCAAGCCCTCTGGCATACCTGCAGAACCAAAGAAACATTCTACACCAGATGATCCTGCCTTTGAAGATACTACAAGATATAAAAGCCTGGCTAGCAAACTTCTTTACCTTACTGTTACTAGGCCAGACATATCATATGCTGTGAATAGAGATAGCCAACACATGGAGAAACCAGCTACAGCCACTGGCAAGATGTTCTTCAGATCCTTCGCTACCTGAAGGAATCCCCTGGACGTGGTCTACTCTATGGGGCAAATGGATACACTAAGGTTGTTGCTTATGCTGATGCTAATTATGCAAGATCACCTGAGGATTGTTATTCTACGACGGGCTATGCAATGATGGTAGGATTTGTTAGTTGGAGGAGCAAGAAGCAAACGATGGTTTCCCGATCCAGTGCAGAGGCAGAATATAGGGAAATAGCCCAAGCCACATGCGAAATTACCTGGTTGCTGTCTCTTTTGCAAGAACTCAATATTTCTATCACTACTCATGTTCCTCTATACTGTGATAACAAATCTACCACTTATATTGCTACAAATTCTGTGTTCCATGAGAGGACCAAACACATTGAGATCGACTGTCATTTTGTTCGTGATGTTGTACAAGAAGGCAAGATTTCTATACCACATATCTCAACAGATCTTCAGCTTGCAAACATATTCAAAAAGGCCTTATCAAAGAAGCGCATTTCTTGGATATCTTCCAAGTTGGGCATGATCGATGGATATGCTCCAACTTGAGGGGGAGTGTTAGAGATTGCAGAAGATTTCTTTCCTTATATTATATTGTAACCCTACGAGGGCTTTTATGTTAAGAGAATATTCTATGTGGCTATTTATCAAGAGAATATTCTATAGAGAATAGTCTATATTCTATAGAGAATATTCTATAGAATATTCTCCTTTGAGCCCTCTAGGGTTTAGTCCTATATAAGGACCCCTAGACCTCTTGAATAACAAATGAATCATCTTTTCTTATCATTCTTTCTCAACATAATATAGGGATATATTGATGAAAATCCACGGAAGAAATTTTCAAAAAAAATAAAAAAAACCAGGCGAAATGGTGTGGGGGAGTCAAGTTAGCTCCCCTAGGAAGGACTTATGAGAGCATGAGAGAACACCATCTCAGTCGTTAACATCAATAAAAATTGAATGGTTGTGATGGAAAGTCAGAAGACATCTTTTATTACCCAACACCTTCTTAGATTCCTGATACACTCCCTCCTTCCTATCTTTTTCTCTCACTCTAGCAAATATATATTGTCCATTTATCTTCTACCATTTCCAGTCTCAGCTCCTCCCCTTCCACTGGAAACACAAACTCGTATTCTTCAGCTTAACGGCTTTTTCACCCAGAGATCCATTCATGTCTCCTCTAATTACTTCTATCTCGTAAACTGGTGGCGCATCAGCAATTGACGTCGCGACCTGCTTCATCTATGATAGTCACGCTCACATGGCAGTTCGAAGCCCCCGAATCACATGTGAGCATGACTATCATAGACGAAGCAGGTCACGACGTCAATTGCTGATGCACCACCAGTTTATGAGATAGAAGTAACCAGAGGATACAGGAATGGATCTCTGGGTGACAAAGCCGTTGAGCTGAAGAATACGAGTTTGTGTTTCCAGTGGAAGGGGAGGAGCCGAGACTAGAAATGTAGAAGATAAAGTGGACTGTATATATTTGCTGGAGTGAGAGAAAAAGATAGGAAGGAGGGAGTGTATCGGGAATCTAAGAAGGTGTTGGGCAATAAAAGATGTCTTCTGACTTTCCATCACAACCATTCAATCTTTATTCATGTTAACAGCTGAGATAGAGTTCTCTCATGCTCTCATAAGTCCTTCCTCTCATAGGATCAGTCACACACACACACACACACACACACACACACAGATATATATATATGAGGAGTGATCCTATGAGAGCAAAAAATGTGAGAGCATGAGAGCATGCATTCTGCACCACATGATTCTATTTTCTCTCTCTCTCTCTCTCGGTCTTCTCTCTCTTGGTTGGATCATGTGGTCCAGAATGCATGCTCTCATGCTCTCACATTTTTTTGCTTTCATAGGATCACTCCTATATATATAAGAGAAACTTCAAATGAGGCGGGGTCTCACCATATATATATCAGTACAACAATTTTATTTTTTTATTAAACAGTGATATGCACAACATTAACCACATCTATTTGTCAGAACCCTTGTTGGGATAAATAAAAAATATAACTTTATATAAGGGAGTTCTACACGTGTGTCCTTATGAGTTTTCACTATTATAGCTTTGCCCTTACTTTTTGAAATAACAATTGTTTCTCTAACAAAACTACCGAATAACACTTATACCTCTCATATTAGTTGTTGTCCTTTACTTTCAAAAGGATAATAACTTATAGGTGCAAGCATAATTAAAAAAATGAGATGGGTGTATATTCTTCTCTATTACCTGGCCTAATTTGCCACCCTAATACACATCCTCTTCTCTTGGTTAACCACTTCTACCTCCCATGCCTAGAGCCCTATGCTCATCCATTCCTCTACATCCCCCTCTACATACACTCACTACATCCCATCCCCTCCTCCACACTCAACCCCCGACAACCTCCTCAGCCCATCGCATTGACAATCCTCACCCTCCATCTGATATCCTTCGACTTGAGTCCCCCTTCCCCTCATCCTCTCCACCTCTGCTCTTGAGCTCGAGTCACTTCAGAGGATTGAATTTCACTTCTTATTATGGTTGAGCATGTACAACAGTTTCTTCACCTCATCCCCTGATGGGTTCTGTGTTATGCTAGTTGGGTCGAAGGCAACACACGATTTGATAGGTTCATCACAAGTTGGGACATCGACACTAATGAGAAGAAGCAACGAAGGAAAAGGATGCTGAGATGAGGGAAAGTGTCATGGGGATGTACGGAGATGAAGAAGTGGAGAAGAGGACGAGTACGGGTGTCCACGGGACAGGTACTCGACCCATTCGATTATGATTTGTTCTGACTGATTGTTATAGAGTCGTGAATCGACCAGCTCCATTCTAATGGGTACACGATCGTAATGGGTACCCTGTTAATATCAACGGGTAATAGGTACCCACGGGTGCCCGTGAAAGTACTATCTTTATCAAAAGGAATTACATATATATTGGATAAATATTAATCAAGGGATAAAATTAAACATCTCTAGCATATCCACGGCTACAATTTCTACATATTGGCGATTAGGACCGAAAACTATGATCCGAAAGTGGATGCATGCAAGTTCAACCCGCCGATCCGCCAAGGAGGAACATAGCGGCGGTGCTGGTAGGGTGGGCAGCCATCAAATTCGTGATGGACAACCATCGGGCTTGGGTGATGCACTGCCACCTTGACATGCACCTAACATGAGGGTCGGACATGGTGTTACTCATTGAGAATGTACCGGGAGAGCTTAGAGTGTGGAGCTGTCGCCTACGAAAACTGCCTGAGTGCTCGTGATTCAGGATAATAATAATGTCAGCACCTATTTTTGACTTGCATATCACTCTATACATGATGTCATTTCCATACATACCTTGGTTAGTTGAGTTTGCAGTATATGAACAGTGTTTATAAAGGAAATATAACCAACATTTTACCAAATCCAATTTTACCAAATCCGACATCAAATTAACGATGCACATCGAAAAAGGCATATGGTAAAATATACCATTTCGATGGCATTTTGTTACATCAACGAAATTGATATTTTGACGATACTGAAATTTGACAAAAAATCGAGTTAGGATTTTGTTTGGATTATTGATTTACACCATTCAAAATGAATAAAGGTACAGATATGTCGTATGAGAGCCATCAAATTCATGTAAATTTAGTCAATCTATATCATGTTAATTTCTATTTTTTTACCTTGATTTGTATCTATTTCATATCCGTGACTTTTTTAACGACTCAGTAATGTAGTGCTAATTTCAGTACTTGCATCCATGTTTATATTTCAAAAGAGATAGGAATAATGTTTATATATTAATATTTATACATAACAATTTATGTCGTTTAAAATAAATTGGGCAGTATAAGCTTCTAACAAGGTACCCAGGAGTACCCGTTAATTCAAATGGATTTTTTGGATGATTGACAGGTCATGATATAGCAGGAAACCGATGCATCAATTTCAAACAGGTACCCGTGAATTTATGGTCAAAGTAAGAGGGAAATCCTTCATAACGAGACTTTGAGTGGAACAAACCATGGTCCAATTGATCCAACATGGTCGAAGTAACTAAAGTACATAATTGTTAACGGTGCAGGAAGTTTCATACATCATTATTATTGTAAAAAAAAGGTGGAGCCAAAATTGTAACTGCAAAAACTCAAAAGTACCTAAATGTAAAAGTTCCTTTTTAGGTTATGATCAACCGAGCATTTCATTCCTACAGGAGCTCCAAATTACTTCCTAGATTTCAGGGAAGATAAAAAAAATGTTGGATCATGTTAAATAATTTGGAAAACTAAAATGTGGGACTGTGACATTAATGAAAGATAAAAGGAGAAAAACTTAAATAAAGTGGTTTGAACTTTCAACATTGCGAAGAGTAATCATTTAGGGTGCGTTTGGTTGGCGGGTTAAGGCAGGTTAAACTGGTAGAGGGTAACCCGTTTTTTGTTTTGGTGTTTGGATAGAGAATTAAACTGGAGATAGGTTAGAAGTGGGTTTGGGGTGATATGATTGTATTGGAATTTGAAAAAGTGAGTAGTTATTGTGATGTGATTGTATTGAAGTTTGGAAAAGTGAGTAGAAGTGGAGTAGTTTATAATTTTTATATGATATGATGGTATAATATATTATTTTTTAGTAGGATTAATGATGTAAAATTGATTTATTTAATTTTTTAAAAAAGAAATAAAGTGGGGTCCACGAGGAGAGAGGGGATGTAGGTTAAGGGGGATAAACCCCCCTAACCCGCCGGTAAACCGGCTGCCGAACGGGGCCTTAGCCTCAAGTTTGAAAGTGTAAGGGGTAAGAAAAAAATTAAAAGAGCTTCAGAAGAGAGTATTAGTAAAAATAGAGCCTTTTTAGGTATAAGATAAAATATAATCAAACTAGATATGTTTGGAAGCAAATAATTTACATAACCAAACCCCATATTCAAATTGAGAAGGCTGGAGCGCAGCTCTTATTAAAAAAAATGTTAAATCATCTTTGTTTTTTTGGGCAACATTCTTTGTTATCTTGTATAAGGCTACTAAAGAAGGTCGACCCTCTAAATCCTGCCTACCCACTATGCTCAAAAAAAACACTTGGATCCCGGATCCCGCATTTTTTTCCCTCTCATGTGGATCCCACTTTTTCTCTTTTTAATACATTAAATAAATCAATTCTCCTTTATCAATTCCTAAAAAAATATATTATACCGTCATATTATATAAAAATTATAAACTAATCAACTTCTACTCACTTTTCCAAACTCCAATACAATCAGATCACAATAACTATACATTTTTCAAATTTCAATACAATCATATCACAACAAACCTACTTCAAACCCACCCTCAGTTTAATCATCTATCCAAACACCAAAACACAAAAATAAATTACCCTCTACCAGTTTAATCCGCCCTAACCCGTATTCCAAACGTACCCTTGGTGATTCTATAATATAAGTAATGACTCGACATCCCAGACGAGGAAGGGAATAACAGCGAACCCTCACTACCTACTATTATTGAAACCTGCTGGAAGCACTCCGAGAATATGTATCATGGAGAGCTTACCATTGATGAGAAGAAAAGAAGCATGAGAAGCAAAACCATTTTTTTCTTTCAATTAGACTAGAGGTACCAAATCTGAATAAAATATAATAATATTATACACCAAATAAATATTAGTTGCATCTTCTAAATGTAACTTGCTATTTATTCCTTTTTCCCTTTATTCTTTTGGGATTCGAATAGGAAATGTCAACCTCCATTGCTTCGCTTAAGTGTCGAAAACCATGTCCATTTTTTTTCAAAATGAAAGAATTTTGAAATCCTGATCTTGCTCCGAAACAAAGCATACACTTTGAACAAATAAACGAAAACAAACACTGCAAATAAATCAGCCAATAAGCGGAATATCAGAAAACGCTACAAGGCAACTAGTATATGAAGCCGCACAGGCTCATAGGTCATCATTCCAGATAGCATTATTTTATAGGCGATCTAACAAGAGGCGGAAACACCAAGAAGAGGATACAAATCCATGAGCTGTTAAAAGTGTGCTGAAACAAACCAAGAACCATATGAATGCAGAAGTAACCCCTTTCAGCAACACTCGTAGACAAGTGGATGATGTGAGCTACTTAGACTTTGGATATATCGTTGTAGTCCTTGGTTCCAAAGTTCTTGCACCAGAGCTGAGAAGGGATCGGACGGACCGGATGATGAGGCCGTTGCTGCAAAGCAAAATTGTATTAGCACGACGCAGACAGTGCTGATAAAAACAGGACTTCGAAGCAATAAAGGCAGAGTTGTGTTGTTAACAGTCGGCTTTTTTGGCCATCTCCATCCAATTTTTAGATCCCTGGTTTTGTTGATTAGGAAAAGCCATGGCGAAATCAATCCGGTATTGGGATGCAGACAGCTATCGATACTGATACATGGTCTGAACTTGGTTAAGAACATTTCAGCAGCAGGAGGAAATTGTTCAAGAACTTCTGATATAATTAGTGGGGCTTAGAAAGAAGCTTCGATTGAATTTAATTACAAAAGTATTTCTATAGTTTCCCGGTTAATCCCCCCCCCCCCTTCAATCAGTCCCCAACAAAATATAATGGCATGAACCTAGAAAAGTAGATCTTCCAAAGAGACGAGTAGTATCTAGATCCAACAAATCCTTGTTCCCACGAACTTGCTCAAAGAAAATAGACTGAAGTACCTCAATGCCTAATGCAACCATGAAGACAAGCAGGTTGACACGCACTTCCACCCACAGGAAAACAAAAGAAGGGAATAAGCCATTGCTGTGTTTGAAGAAAAACTAGAGGTATAACGCAAAGGAATGAAGATAGACTGATGTACCTCAATGCCTAGTGAATAATTTGTCAAACAAAATGGTTTCTGGATGGGGAAGATTCTTCTAAGCAAGCCGTCCCCACCCAGCTCTGTTTCAATTGGATGTTATTGAATAATTTGTCATCATATACAGCGCAAACCAATATAAAATGTAGTATAAAAACAAACATCTCCTCTGTAATAGGAAATGCAAATTTATGCCCTCCACAAATTCATTGAATGACTGAAATTCTTCGCTCTTGGTTTTATGTCAAAACAATTCACTGGCTAATAACCAGTATCTCATTAGATTGACAGTATCGTCCTTAATAACATGTAATAACCAATACAAATTTGGAATAAACTAAAATTGTTTAGACAATTTCTTCGGCACCTTGGTATATGAATTATTAAACAATACACATGCTTGTATTTCTTCTTTTGTACTCCAATGCTATTTTCTCGGTGGAATTGATAAACGTGCCGTAGAGCAACGGTTGAGGGTGAAAACCCATGGAATATGAAATGTATCACTTCAAGACCCCAAAGGATGGTAACTTAGGAAATTCATCTGATGTCAGTTAGAACGAAACTAGAAGATGATGAAAAACTAGATGCACTTTATCGATTTGTTAATAGAATCTAGTGCCTTTATGGAATATTACACATCGACGTTATAGATTTTTTTCAAAGAAACATTTCCATTATAGTTGTGTTGTGTCAAAGGGCAATGAAATAAGTTTAATCTTCTCTGCCATAATGTGCAATAAATTTATCCCCTTCTCCACTCAGACTTTGCTCCTCCGCCATCTTCTGCCCTGCTTCCACCCACTTCCAATGTGATCGCCATTATCCCCTAAGAAACCTTGGAAACAAGATCTCATCTCTTTATTCTCCAGCCGTTTTCAATCATATTCGTTCCATAACAATGCAAGAATTGCAGGTAAGACTGTTAAAATCATGTATCATCATTCTCTTCTAAAAAAAACTACAGCATAAATCCTCAATAGATAAACATTGCTCCACTATCATGTGCCCAAGCCTGACATCACCTACTACCCATACTATTGTTGACAAATGATCTTGTTTTCTTCCTGGAGTATAGCTTGACAATATACAGCTTCTGAAGGGTGGAATTCAGTACCTGAGCTACATAGCATTATTCTCAATGTCTTCTCACATGAAGCATGCTATCCAATGGGTGGAATTCAGCAGCTGAGCTACATAACATTATTCTCAATGTCTTCTCACATGGAGCATGCTGTCTCTTGTTAGCGTGTGTTTTTCTTTGTGAAGAATGACCGGTCAGGAGTGGCTGGGTTAGTTTTTATCCAAGAACTTCATATAGATGCTAAAAACTGCTACCTACATTCATCATCTCGGGCACATATAGCCATGCACAGCTCGATACCATACCGTGATGACCACTGCGTCAAAGAGAAGCATCGGACCTTATCAAATAACCCTAGTCCTTTAAACAAAATGCAATTTCATCTTCGATACAAAATGCAAACTCCTCAGGAAAAGCTCCAGAATTAATGACTTTAGGGGATCACCAGAGTGTGTAACCAAGCAACCAAATAGACCTCACATAATAAGCCTATGGCATATCCTTCCAACGATCCTAAAGACCTCTCGATCTCACAAATCCTCCAAAAAGACTTGGTTTTCTCTATTTCAAGGTCCAAAGTTGACAAGAATAACTTTTTATAGGCAGGATAACCCCAGAGGTCATCTCAATGTTACATTTGATATTTAGTTTTTGTTGGCATAAATTTGTAAATCCTAAAGGTCGCATGATTGGATGGTGCGTTCAAAAAATAACACCTTCAAGTACGATAATACTTTTTATGAGTCCCTCATGAGCTCATAACAGTCTGAAAATTCTTATAGTGCAGTCTTAATCCAAACAGATCCTTCTGGGACACCAACAGTTTTGGGCATAACCGCATGTTGCAAGGCTACAACCTTATCCTGCATAGATCCATATGAAACTAAAGAGGTATATCTATCCATATCTCAATGTAAAGGCAGTGACTAGTAAACACGGCCTCGAAAGGAACGTGACTGAGGGCCGTAAGGGGAAAGGGGGGCAGAAAAAGGGAAAGGGACTTTGGAGAAACAGCCATTCCTTGGAATAGCCTGACTTTGCGAGATAATACAATCACAATCCTCAAAGCCTTGGGAACCACTTGGTGGAGGGTGAAACAAGAGATAAGTTTGCGGGATCAGGGATATATTGGAGTTTTTTTTCTGATGGATAGGTTGAAGTCATTCTGATTTTTGTGAAATCCATGCTTAAGGGATAGGTTAGAGTTCTTTCTTTTCCCGCATTTGGTTGTCATTTTTTAAGATGAGGGATAACTGAGAAACAGTTAGTTAAATTGGGAAGTAATCAGTGACATTGTAAGCCGGATGGCTATTAGCCAGTTGAAATAATGAATTGGTACATGGAGGAATGAAAATGGCCATAGGTACATTCACATATTTCCCTTTCATGGAAGATGTGGTAAAGGTCTTTCCCCTTATCGATTTCCTCAAGCAATGTCGGTGAAGGGGCACATTTTACTTTCCGGTTGAATTGGATGATTGGTCGAGTGTGACAGTTTGGGAGAGATTTTTCCCTAGGCTGAAGGATCTCACTGTCAATTTTCATACTCAAATTGTAGATTGTTGCTCACTTTCACTCACCAATTGCAGGGTATGGGCTCCTGATATTGGTTACCCCTTCTTTGATGTACGGTTCGAGACTTGACCAAAAACTCTCTTTGCTTGACGGACCAAGCCATTTAAGTAGGGGCGGGGAATGTGATGAGGATCCATGATTCATGATCTACCAAGAGCTCTCATCCGATGGCAGGACCATTGATCTCCTTCACAGTTGTAGGTGCATTTGAAAATCAACCTTGTGAAGGTCAAGACATTGTTGTGATCCATCAGAAGAGAGGGAATAGTCATCAAGGTCTATAGAAAAAGATGGGTTCTCGGGTGGAAACATGTTCTCTCAGCACAAATGAAGAAGATACTAAGAGGGAATAGTCATCAAGCTCTATAGGAAAAGATGGGTTCTCGGGTGGAAACATGTTCTCTCAGCGCAAATGAAGAAGATGATGAGAAGCATCTTCTCTCATGCTGCACTTTTTTGAGAGAGATTAGGGGAAGATTGTGTATATCTTGGTTGACATCCCAGGTATCCTTTTAGCAGTTGATTGAGAAAGGTAGATCAAAAGGACATGGTAACGCTTATGTAAGAAGAATTGAGTGGTCAAGATCGCCTACCATGACTTGGATGGGTTGGATAAAAAAGAACGAAATCATCTTTGGACCAACAAAAATATACACAAAGAACATTATCCAGATGGCACCTGGAGTGCAAGTAATACCTAATTTTAACTAATTGAAGCCCATTAACACAAGTTCTTAGATGATCATTGACTCTAATAATTGTCATTTAGCATTTTCCAAAAAAGATAGCTATTCTATCCACCGAAATAATAAGTAGAGAAGCCAATACATTAAAAAATAAGCTTATTACGAGATTACTCCTTTTTTCCAAGGACCGAAAAAGAATAAACTCATCCTATTCAAATCCTACGCCTTATATGACAGTACACTCTCGTGCATAGTCATTGTGCCTACTTAGTCAGGCACCTTATTTTTGCTACCCTTTTTCTTCTTAATAAAGTAACCACGATAAAATATGACTCTCCATGACCCTAATATAGCAAGTGCTTAATCTCCTGCAAGGGTTACAAGTAGAATAACCTACACCCATACCCCTGAGTAATTTCGTAATTACAATCATAACCCCGCGTAATCGTGAATTACACAAGAAATCCGAGATAGTCATTCCGTCTCACACCCATAATCCTCCGTTAGTTTTCTCGTTAACCCAACCTATATCATTGGATTCATCTAAACCCGTGGTCTGTCCGACGGCTATTAAAAATTTTCAAAAAAAAATTAAAAAACCCCTAACCCCTCCCTCTTCCTTCTCCAATGCCCTCCCCCTCCATCCCCACCCCTCCGCCCTTCGCCATCCTCCTCCAGGTTGTTGCCCTCCGCTCTCTGCCTCTTCCCAACACCATCCCCATCACTCCCTCCCTCTTACTCTACCCTCTTCTGCTGCCTTGTGTATCCTCCCTGACACCGTCCCACTCACTCCGCCCCTCCGCATCCGCCCTCCTATTCGAGGCCTCATGTTGCCCTCTCCCTCCTCCCCGACACCTCCCCCGACCGCCTCCCCCTCCCCTTCTTCCCCCTCCAGCTCGCACTACCCCGTCGACCGCCTCCCCTTCTTCCTCCTCCAACTCGCTCCTCTCCCCTTCTTCCTCTTCCACCTCGCCCCACCCCCACCGACCACTTCCCCTCCCCCTCTTCCACCTCCAGTTTGCCCCACCCTCGTCGACAACCTCCCCCTCCCCTTCTTCCTCCTCCAGCTCGCCCCACCCTGCCGACCACCTCCCCCTCGTCTTCTTCCTCCAGCTCATCCCACCCCCACCGACCATCTCCCACTCCCCTTCTTCCTCCTCCAAGCTCGCCCCACCCCCACCAACCACCTTCCCCTCCCGTTCTTCCTCCTCTAGGATCACCCTACCTCTACCGACCACCTCCCCCTCTCGTTCTTCCTCCTCTAGCTCGCCCCACCTCCACCGACCACCTTACTTTCCCTTCTTCCTCCAGCTCGCCCCACCCCCGCCGACCACCTCTCCCTCTGGAATTGTCATCTCGTTGGTCTTCGCAGTCCCATGTCGTCGTGCGAGCAGCTCCTTGATATGCTCCGCATGAGATGGTGGCGGGAATTGGCGCTTCATGCACGAAGGTGTGCAGTTCGCCCCTTCCTCCTCTAACGCGCCCCCCTCCCCCACTGAACCTCCTCCTACCCTTCCTCTATGCATTGTTAATCACCTCTTTGTTCGGCAGCTCAAGAAGAGGGCTTGAAGTGGGTGATTCATCAAGAGTTGGACCAGCAGGGTTGATCAGTGTGATGCCCATGACGGGGAGAGGCACTTGAGGAGGAACAGAAGGGGGAGGTGGGAAGGTGGTCGACGGTGGGGGAGGGGGTTCTGGAGGAGGATGGGGAGGAGGAGGTGGTCGGCGAGGGAGGCAGGTTGGGGGGTTGGAGGAGGAAACTTCACGGGTAGAAAATGTAAAATATTTGACGGATTATGTCATAATTAACAGAAAATTTGATGGAAGTTAACACAGGGTTATGGATGTAATAGTTAAGCACTATTGAGGGTCTTGGATGTAATTTACGATTACGCCGGGTTATGATTGTAATTATGAAACCGCTCAGGGTATGGGGGTAAATATCCCTTACAAGTATCGGTCGCCTGCAAGTTCATCTTTAACTCCATGTAGATCCAAAGCCATGTTAGTATGATCGAAAGAAATTGCGATGAAATGAAAACATGGGTGGAAAAAGAATTGAGATGCAAATGGAAACGTATTCCAGTTTCCTATCATTATTTGGAATGAGATTGGATTGGAATTCTTTTGGAAAATTAAAAAGGGCAATTTCACATGTTAGATGTTCACCCAATCTAAAGCTTCATTGAACACAAAATTAAGAAAAATTATATACAATAACTACCAATGTACAAAGCAAACATGCACACACAACACATTCTCCATATAGAAATGGTCATTCCGAAACATCAACAGAATCCTAGTGAACCACATGGCCCAGATGACATGAAAGGTCTCACTCTCTCCAGCTTAAAGCAATATATAGCATCCTTAAAGGTATTCCAAAAAAACTGAGCCTATAACATCAACACCTAACAACCACGACTTGTTTCAAATTTTCTTCGTGGGCTTGTACCGATAAAAGAAAGGGGAAAATACCTCCTCTTCCCTACATTTCAAGACATCACCTCGTTTATTAGGATAGAGTGTGTTCTGAAAATGAGTCATACATTTCCCCTTCCCAATAGTCATAAAAATCCTTATTCTTAGCAGAACTGTACCTTCCATATCAGACTACAATCTCTTGCTAAGTCAACATCGAGCCACATCCTTTGCCTAACCAAAATGATGTATGCCTTCCTCCTCGAAAACTCACCGCCACCAAGGCCCTTCCTCCGATCCCATAGCCTCAGAAAGTTCCATAAAATCTCACAATCATTTGTCAGAAAGCATCGATGATGAAGACCGGACACCATAACCCCTGGACCAATGGCGCCCCTCCTCCGATTCCATAGTCTCCGAAAGTTTCATAAAATCTCACAATCACTTCTCAGAAAGCCTCAATGAGAAGGTCAGGACACCATACCCCCAAAGGACCAATGACATGCTCGATCCAGCATTTCTCCACCACGGCCACCATGTTCCCCGCAATGGACAGTGCCTTTAAGTTTACCTTGATTTTGCATTACTGCCTTGTAATACAGCATAGCAAGTCATTCCCTCAACCCAGATGCACAACACCTGTTTCATCAGCAATGCCTTAAATATCTCTACTCTTGCATTCAGACCATTCCCATGCTACCATCCATTGGTTGCTTTAGAAATCAAGTTCCATATAGCCGGAGCCATCCCTTTACTCTCATGTCCAAAGAAAGATTAGATCTAATCACCACACAAGGCCTTCAATTAAATTTAAATTTAGTAAATATAAAATACATCCAACGTGATCAAAGTATAATGAAATGTCATAGTGTAATTTAGTTAGGACTAATAGTAAATATCAAATATATGCAGTCCGAATACAGAATACAGACGTAATTTTATTGTTAATTGAATGAAAATCAAAGTAATAAAATAAAAAAATCGAATATGATCGAAACAACTATATTATAATTTCAGAATACTCCATATCATAATGTTAAATGATGTCTTTGATGGCTCATATGTTTAGTCACAAATCGTGTGATGGTGGGAATTTGGTGCCTTAATAGGCCTATATATAGGCACCACGCCCCATGTATCCATTGAGAAGTTCAATAGAAACATACGGCCATTTGAGGCCTTCTCTCATGTTTTCACCGCTCCTTATGGAGTAGGGTTCCACGTAAAATCTCTGCATTCATATTTATTCTTTCGTTATTTCCTTGTTTTGTATATCGATTCGCTTCTGCATTCTAGATTTCAACACAGCAGTTCGATTCTGGTTTCGTTTGTAAAGATTATGTTTTCTGTTAAAATTCGAGAGAGCTGGGCTTTTTTATGAAACCCTAAGTTTTGGCGACGGCAAGAATATCCAGCAAGTTCTGATCTTCAAAGCCGTATTTCGATCTCCAATTTTCTTGAGCATCGATACCAGACTCCAATCTACAGCGAGCCCTATTCAAGGTCTGAGTTCTTTCTTGATTTTGTGGTTCATTTTCTTCGATCCAAGGTCATCATCAACTTGCAGTTCAGCCCCAATCAGTCACACGCCTTCATCTCCAAGCGGAGCCAATCCTCTGCACAAAGCTTCTTCTGGCCTCAAAGGAACACAAGCCCTATGCGTGACTCCAGATCTTGCGTGAGGAGAAAACCCGAAGAAGAACCCACGAAGACACCACGATCAGGTGGTTGGTCTCCAAGGCATCTCACATGGTTCGGCGAAGCCCCAACCATCATGGTTGCATACACTCTCCAGGCAAAGCAGCTGCAGCAGCACGTGATCTCGACGTGCGAACAATAGTAGCAACAGCACATCTCCAGCGTCAAGCAACGGCGCACGACCGCATCTGACGGGCGACGGGGAGGCGAGGTGCTCCCCTCCAACGGCAGCTGCATCTTCTCCCTCGACTCACCATTTGCGGCAGCGCTGAAGGCTCCAGGCGGCAGTGACCTGGCCTCTCCCTTCGTGGTCATCTTTAGGAGGTGGCAATGGGTTCCTAGAAGGAACCCTAACTTCGTGCATGAATGGACGGGGGGTCGATCCCCCTTTAGTCCTTCCTTTCTTGTTCGCCTTATTCTGGCCAACGGGCAGGATTGCTGCCATGTTTAATTTAAAAAATGCAACATGTGCTTATTTAAGGTCCAAGTGGGCCAAAAAAATTGAAATTTTTGAGAGGAAAAAAAAGGGAAGGCAAGGCGTTAAAAAAGAGACAGCGGACAAACATATAAATAAAAAAATGGAAGCAATGGTCTGATTTGAGAAAAGAAAAAAAAGGAGAGAAGGAGATGGGCCCAACTGTCGGCTGCTTAAAAAAGGAGGAATTTATTTGAGGCCAAACAGGCCTCATGTTGCCTCATATTCAAAAAAAAAAAGAGGACGGAAAAAAGGCAGCCAGATTTGAAGAATAAATCGGAGAAGATGAAAGCCGAAAAAAATTGAACAGCTTGAAAAAAAAACTACGTACAAAAAATGTCGTACGTTAAAAAAGGGAGATCGATTTATGCAAAAAAAAAGGATTTTTATCCCCACGAACCCTATAAACTTTGTAAATTACCTTCTCGACCTTTAAAATATCGATATTTCTCCCTCGACCCCTGTAAACTTGCTATGTCTCACCCCACAAACCATGCCGTTAAATTTACTTTTACTTGAATTGATGCTTTCGGTTAATCTAACCTGAGAAACATTGGATGGTGGATCTTCCACCTCCTCATGTCATTCTTCCTCTTCATCTCCATCCATTCCTCTTCTTCTCCCTCCTCTCTTTATTTTCCATCTTCACCACATCTTCGTCCATCCACCAAATCACAAAAAAATATTTATTGTCACTGATAAACCATGTCTTCAGATCACGAAAATGTTTTTAAAAAAAATCAGGACAAATTCTTAAACCGATTAAGCGAATATTTGATGCTGCTAAAAAATACAAAGAAGAAGCGTGGAGACTCGTTGGCTTGACCTCCCCATCTGACCTTTCCGTACCCAACCATCAACCTTGACCAGAGTTCCTTTATCAACAAGCCACCATCAGAACTCGCTTGAGATTGGGTTCCATTCCTTCAGTTGAACGCTAAAGAGATTGACAGCGGCAAGGGACCTCCCCCCCCCCCCCCCCCCCCCGAACTCAGCCTCCAAAGAGCTACAACTAGAAGCGTGGATAGGGTGATGGTAGATGGCAAAAGGCAATGCTCTTATGCTATGACTCGCAAGCACGATGGAGCATCAAATCTGGGTTCGAAGCTGCTACTGTTGTGAGAGAAACTCTCTCAAAGAAAAAGATGGATTCCGACTCCTACTTTGTTTTCTTCTTCGATCAAGGATGCGATTAGGTATTGGAAGCTGCTCTATAGAAGGTGCTTGGAGTTTGGGTGTTGTTGGAATCTCAGTGGTGGATATGTTATTGGGTGTGGCTCTTCCATTTAAAGGTTTGATCCGCACTCCATGAGATGCTCCAACACCAGAACGAGTACGAGAGGGTTCTATAACCTTAGTTGGACCTCAGTCGTGCCGGCCGAATGAAGCCTCGACTTCTGTTGTGCTTGAGGAACAGAGCAACGCATCACATCGTCGAGACAAGGGAGATCCACAGCAGCTCACGGTAGAAGCAGTAATTGTGTGCGCGGCGGCTATGCTCCGCTGCACATAGCAGGCCCTTGCAATGCAACCAGTGGGTGGAGCTGGAGGGGATGAAAGGGATCTGGGCAGAGGTCGGAGGTGCCTGGGCAGAGACGGAGGGTCCACCGGCGTGGAGGATTGGGAAGAGGCGGAGGGTCGACCAGCATGGTAGAGGGGCTGAGGTCGAGGAGTTGGGTGAGTGGTGGGTGGGGAAAGGGAGATGATGGTGAAGAGGGAGGGGCACTCAATGTAATTTTGATAAATAAAATAGGTATAATGTAAAAGAAAGTAACAAAATCATGTTAGTTTTAACAACCGAATGGATGGAAGTTAACCTCAGGGTCTGTGGGATAAGGATTAGCAAGTTTACGAGGTCAAGGAAGGAATATCGATGTTTCAATGGTCGAGATGGTAATTTACAAAGTTTATAAGGTTCCTGAGGTAAAAATCCCAAAAAAGATCACAAAAAATAAAATTGAAGTTTTTGTTTTCGTCTCTTCATTTGATCTCCCAACTTGGTCATTTTCGACAGGTATGAGAGAAAGGGGGAATGTTGGGTAGTGGTTTCAAGACCCTACCAATGTTTGAGGTGCTCTACGTTAGAGTGACCTTGTGTTTAGAGTTCTCCCGTAGGAGACTCGTTGTTTTTGCTCTATTCTCCATTGACCGTGAACTTGTGTATGGATATTCCTATGGCATGAGACCATGAACTCCTTGTGTATGGATATTCCCACAACATGTTTTCTTGATCGTGAACTATAGTACCATGGATATTCCCACAGCGTGCGATCGTGAACTCTAGTGTTGGGTAGTGGTTTCAAGACCTTACCAATATTTGAGGTGCTCTATTTAGAATGACCTTTTGTTTAGAGTTCTCCCGTAAGAGACTCACTGTTTTTGCTCTATTCTCTATTGACTGTGAACTTGTGTATGGATATTCCTATGGCATGAGATGGTGAACTCCTTGTGTATGCATATTCCCACGACATGTCTTCTTGATCGTGAACGATAGTACCATGGATACTCCCACAGTGTGCAATCATGAACTCTAGTGTATGGATATTCCCACAGCAAATCCAATGACCGTGAATTCCAGTATGCATGAATATTCCCACAGTAAGTACCAGCTTACCATGAACTCCACCACATGGATATTCACACGGCTTTCATTTGTTGCTCGACCCTTCAGAGAGATTGAGCAATCTTCAGAGAAGATGACATGTTGCGAGCCAGAGTTCTCCTGGTGGGAGACTCATTTCAGTTCGAGCCCGCTCACACTCAAGCTTACGATTCCTCCTCACTAGCATGGCATGAGAAGCAACGTCCTCGACAGCAACCGACAGTGTATGCATTGAGTTGATATTGGATGTAGTGTCTTGTATTCAGTGAGTGAGTGTCTTCTTTGTTTTTTGTCCAAGATGAGCATTTCATGCTCTTGCTAGAGGGGAGGTGTTGAAGGAAGTCTTTGATGGCTCATGTGTTTAGTCTCACATCATGTGATGGTATGAGTTCGATGCCTTGGTGTGGCTATATACAGAGCACCACACCCCATATTGAGAAAGTTCAATAGAAACATACGACCCTCCTTTGAGGCCTTCACTCTTGTCTTCATCCCGCTCCTTAGGGAGTAGGGTTCCACGTAAAATATCTACGTTCATGTTTATTCTTTCTTTATTTCCCTACTATGTTTATCGATTCGCTTCCGCGTTCTAGATTTCAACGCATAATATTGAGATTAAATTTGCAATTTACAATATTTTCATCACTTTAAAAAAATAAATGATGAATATCAATGAATTAAAGATATTATCGGTGTTTCCATGTATTATAAACTTCACTATAAAATCATCATTTTCCAACAATATAAAATATATGGAATGGCATATTTAAACTATACATTTGTATTAGTTTATCTTATGGACTTCAAAAAAATTATTTAGATTCCATGTCTGCTCACTTTTTTTTGAAAGAAAAAGGGGATTGCACCGTGTAAGTGTGAGCCCAAAAACTTCACCATTAATTGTTGAGAGTTTTTATGTTATGTTACTGTTTCACAATTTATTTAATTATTTATCTATCCTTAGTATGTAATTTACTCATTAGGGTTTCTCTCCTATATATAAGAGAATCATTGGGCTCTTTAAATAAACAATGAATCATTCTTCTCCACATGGTATCAGAGCGACGGTCCTAGACTGGAGCATGTGCCCCAAGATCTAAGCCCTACCTATCAAGCCCTACGCGTGCCGCCACCAACCGATGTCGCACGCCACCACGAGCAGCAGCAGCCGCAGTCGCGCACAGCCACCAGCAGCAGCAGCCGCTGCAACAAGCAGCCACCAGCTGCGGCAGCAACCGCTGCCGCGTGTCGCCACATCGTTGCGCAATGGTTGCAGCAGCATGCTGCAATAGGTTTGCTGCTCAAGCGGCTTCTCGCTGCGATTCAGCCACTCCGACAACCAATTGGAGGTCTGATTTCGAAAATTTTGGTCTGAATATGGAGATTTTTGGTTTGATTTCGGTTTGAAAATTACTAAATCAGACAATTGTGGACCTGTTTGAGACCCAGAAAGGACACTGGTTGTCTAGGGCTGGTTGTGGAATGAGTCTACGGCCATAACCACCCCTTTCATGTTTTAGACACCTCGCTATCAGTCTAAGGTCCTAGTTCTTGTCCATGACATCCAAAAGTAGAGTTGATACGCAATCTGCGAGTGCCTAAAGATCCAGCACCTATTGTCAAGATGGACAGCACAATCTACGAGTTGTGGGCAATGCAATTCAAGAATATGTTGCAGAGCCATGGTAAGAAGCATATTCTGAAGCAAGATGAGCCAGTGGACTGGACTGGGACCAATGTCTCACTCATGGGAGGTAGATGATGCATATGTCAAGGTGTGACTATCAGGCACTATCTATGTTGAGATAGCCAATGATATCCTTAGTCAACCTACAGCAAAGGCGATGTAGGATATCCTCGCAGGAACATATTCTCAAGCGAAGAATGAGTCGAAGATATTGCAACTCCAGCATGATATCTTCACAACGAAACGAGACTATCGCCCTCTTCGCGCCATGTATACATCTCTGAGGTGTATGTTTGAGCGCCTCCATAGCGACATACCCCTGAAAATCTCAAAAAAGCAGCATAAGACGTATAGAGATTCTATCATGACGGGGATAATTTTTCGGCTCTTAACCCAGAATATGACTCGGATCGATCTCAACATCTCACAGAAACTACCATACCTCCTATGGAGGAAGCATACCGCAATTTGAGCCAATTGAGTATCTCATCTACCCCGTCTTCTCAAACTTCTTCGGCTATGGCCTTCCCGTGATAGAGGTGGTTCTTTTCCATCCAGAGGACGACATACACGAGGTAGAGGCAATCCACGTCCACGTCAGTAGGGATGAGCATCGGGCCGGGGCCAGCCGGGTCCAACCTAGCCCAGCCCGAGCCCGATTTCAGTATACGGGCTTACGGGTCGGGCCTAGGCCCGTTGATTTTCAGATGTTGCAGCCCAAGCCCGAGCCCGGCCCGCAAGTACATGGGTCGGGCTTGGGTCGGGCCGGCCCGCTATATGAAAAAAAATTTTAAATCGTGTATATAATACACATTTAATATGTAAATATACAAATTGAATATGTATTTCTTCAAAACATGAACATAGTTGATGTCTAAATATCATAGAATAATGGCAATTTAAGAAGAAAGATCAAATGTGATATTAGAAATCATAAATTACATAAGGGAAAAACATTAGGCTTATATACGGGCCTACACTCGGGCCCATATTCAGGCCGGCCCACGGGTTTCGGGCTCGGGCCCAAGCTTGCCCAAACCCGGCCCGAAAATTGGATCGGGCCAAAAATCAAGCCCAGGCCCGCCCATTTATCATTCGGGCTCGGGCCGGGCTCAGGCTTTATCGGGTCGGGCACCGGGCTGGGCCGGGCCGGCCCTACCCAATGCTCATCCCTACACGTCAGCCATGTTCATGTTGTCATTGATTAGGTCACTCGGAGGACACGTACTACTCCAAGCACAACTTCCCACCATCAGCTCATGATGCAGAGCAGGCTCAGGATGCTCCTAATCTCATCGACCATCGTTATGATGACTTCGTTTCTCGTCTGAGAGAGATCATGCCACCAGTAGTCGGACGCTCTAGTTTCGACTCTCCAGATATTGCAGCCTCTACATCTAATAAAAATTCAAGTATTACTCATGCATTTACCGATAGCTCTAGACCATATCCTTCAGAATGGATAATGGACTCTAGAACTTCACAGCATCTATGCAAAGATCGCTTGCAGTTTGGTACTTATAGTCCAGTAGAAAAGGGTAGATCAGTAGTGATTGCAGATGGAACACATTCCCCAATTACTGGACAGTGGGAGGTTCAATTGACCTCCTTTATATGTTTACAAAACGTTCTTCATGCACCTACCTTTTCCATGAATTTACTATCTATCAGTCAGATTAATTTACATTGACGTGCTATATTTGATTCCAAATCCTTTTTCAGGATATACTAACGGGTGAGGTGATTGGATGTGACTAACCCAATCTCCTTTTGTTGGTGTCACTTCCCTTTCTGCAGAGTCGATTTCTCCCTACATATGACACCTCGGATATGGACATCTACCGCTACAAAAGATTGGTTGCCTCATTCGTGGCATTTCTACAAAGTCTACTTTCCAGTGTGAACCATGTCAACTTGGAAAGCATCATCGATCCAGCTTTCCAAGTCGTCAAGGTCATAGTAGTCAAAGCCTATTTGAGTTATATGGGGTCCTAGTCGTGTACTCGATCTTCAGGGACAAAGGTACTATTTGATTCGTGTTGATGACTTTTCAAGATTGCCTTGGGTCTTTCTATTAAAGCATAAGTCTGAGGCTAGTATATTGATTCAGAACTTCGTGGTTGAAATAAAGAATACTTTCTCCGCCTCTATAAAATATATTCGTTCCGATAATGCCCTTGAGTTCTATACTACGCGTATGTCTCATTTTTAACTCTCGTAATATTATTCATCAGACTTCATGTCCGTATACTTCACAACAGAATAGTCTTGCAAAACGTAAATACCATCATCTTCTGGATATCACCAGGACTCTTCTCATACATAGTCAGGCTCCCCATTCATTCCAAGGTGATGATGTGATAATAGCATGTTATATTATAAATCGGATGCCCTCTATTATTTTTGATGAAAAGGCACCATTCTCCCTTACTTTCCAGAGGACCTTTCTCTCTCACACCACAAGTATTTGATTTGTGTGATTTTTGTCCATCTCTTACGTCCTGGTCGTGACAAGCTCGCTCCTCGAGCTGTCAATTGTATGTTCGTTGGTACTCTCGCACCCAAAAGGGTTGTCAATGTTTTGATCATGTAAAGGGACAATACTATGTCAGTACAAATGTTACCTTCTTTGATTCCATCATGTATTACTCTCCTACAAGTGACATGTTGAGTCCCTCTGAGTCTGAGGATGCAACTGTCCTTCTACCTCCACCCCTGCATGCACCTTAGCATGTCCTCCATGCTCCAATGCCTTCCCTAACAAGCAATGTGCCTTAGGAAAATTCTGAGAACTTGGTTTTGACTAATGATACTAGTAGTGTGCATGATGTACAGGGTAAATCACAAGATGGGCATCCAGACATTCAGGATGAGCCAAGACCACCAAAGAAGAGTGATCTGGGGTGATTTATTACCTTGCGGAAAGGCAAACGTTGTTGTGCACAATACCTTCTTGCAGGCCATGTATCTCTGGAGTGACTTTCACCAGATTTCAGCCAATTTATCGGGGAGTATCTGTTATTGAAATCCCACGTACATATCAAGAGGCTCTCAAGGTGAGCCAATAATGCCTGACCATAGAAGCAGAGATGGCATCTTTACAGTCACGTGGCACGTGGAGCATTGGTACTGCTCCTGCAGATGTGTCAGTTGTAGGATGCAAGTGGGTGTTCACCGTTAACATCGAGCAAATGGGAGCATTGATCACAACAACGCACGGCTTGTGGATCATGGGTTCACATGGTGTGGACTATCAGGACACCTTCTCTCCAGTAGCCAGGCGCCACACTCCATGTCATCTCTGTTGCAGTCACACGAGATTGGCCCCTGTGTCAGCTCGATGTGACGAATGCGTTCCTCTGTGGTGACTCCAAGATGAAGTCTATATGCAGCAAACACATGGGTTCACTACCAAGGGGAGTGTTAAAAGGTGTGTAGACTTCATAAGGCAATCGATGGCCTTAAGGAAAGTCCAAGAGCATGGTTTCAGAAGCTCTCAATTGTGATAAAACAGAAGAGATTCGTGGGATCAACTGCAGATCACTCATTATTTGTTCAGAGCTCCCAGAAGGAAACCGTTGCTATACTGGTGTAAGTTGATGATATCATTATTATACATGAGATAATGCACAGGGTGTTCAAGAAGCCAAGGCCTTTCTTGGGCAATAGTTTGTACCGAGGACCTTGACAGTCCACATGATTACCTTGAACTGGAGTTTGCCAGGAACCAGCGAGGTCTTATGATGACCCAGAGAAAGTATGTGATTAATCTTCTCTCGGAGACAGGAATGACATATTGCAAGCCAACCATTACTCATATGGACTCATGCAAGAGTTATATGACATATTGCAAGCCAACCATTACTCATATGGACTCATGCAAGAGTTATATGATGACGACATTAAGGAAGTAGATAAGAGGAGATACATGGCGCTTATTGAGAAGCTTTTATATGTGACCATTACTAAGCTAGACATATCCTTTGCAGTGAGCAGAGCGAGTCAATTCATGGAGCAGCCTAAACAGACCCATATGGATGCAGTCCATATGATTTTGATGTATCTGAAGACGTCACCTGATACTGGATTTTTGTTTAGCAGAGGCGCATCCCTTGTTGTTCGCGTACAGGTGCAAACTATGCAGGATACCCCAAAGACGGGAAGTCTACTTCTGATTTCGATGTGTTCGTAAAAATTCATTTGTATCATGGAAGAGAAAGAAGCAAATAGTCATCGCCAAATCAAGTGTTGAATAAGAATACAAGGCTATGGCACAAGGAAGCACAGAGATGATGTGGATCAGATCTGTCCTGACAGACCTAGCAAGTGAGGTACTTCTTCCTATGCACCTCCAATGCGACAACCAAGCTGCAATGTTCATCGACAACAATCCAGTCTTCCATGAGAGAACCAAGCACATCGAGGTACACTATCACTACACTCGACACATAATTCAGAAGGGTCTCATTTTTACATCTTATGTTAGCTTAAATGAGCAGACAGTGGAGGCGCTCACCAAGGCTCTAACTTGAGGACTCCTTTCAGAGATGTTCCAAGTTGAGCCTGATAGACATCTATGATCCATCTTGAGGGGGAGTGTTGAGAGTTTTATCTTATATTATTGATTCACAATTTATTTATTTATTTATCTATCCTTAGCATGTAATTTACCCATTAGGGTTTCTCTCTTCTATATAAGAGAACCGTTGGGCTCTTTGAATAAATAACGATTCATTTTTCTACATTAGTCACCAAAGAATTTTACATGCCACAACAAAGAACTCAACCTCACATTACAACAACCAACTCTCACTTAACACATTGGCATGTGTCCCAACATTCTCAGCAAAAAAACGATCATGATTAAACACGACGCCATTCTTAACTAGCCAAATTGCCTAAATCGCAGCAAAACATGTCGATCTTTCCCTCTCCGTGTCATTCCAATCAACCCCAATAGAGCTCCAGAAATCGAGCATGTTGTCAAAGCCCACAGGCACAGCTCCACCCCTAAGAAGGTTCCAAACCTCTGTAGATCTACCATGCCTAAGGAAAATATGGTTTATATCCTCTACCCCGCTCAAGCACCTTGGGAACCCTTAGCCGACCTTGAATGAATCGCGCAAGTCCGTCCTTTGTTAGCAGTCTTCCTCTCCTAAATAGCCACACGAAAACCTTCACTCATGTTGGAATCTTTCATTTTCATATCTGCCTACAATCTGCCATGCAACCCCCAAGATCAAAGGTCATGGGACGCTAAAAATCTCGGTATGCCATCCCAACTTGAGAAGGAACTTTTCACCAGATCCAGCAATCCTACCCATCTGTAGGCCCAGCTACTCCTACCAATTCCGCCAATATACCAAGATGTTCCTCCACCCGTTGCTCAAAAAACTGATGAGCGCAAAAGTCGATGTGTCTGATGTCCGATCTTGGAGGGTCGATGGTATCCCACAAGTTGAATTCGGTAATCGTTGTATCCGAGCCTATCTCACACTCAACACTCAACTCAAGTGTGTCAATCAACAATCAACCCACAGAATAAATAGACAATGAATCAACGTGAGATGAAATTTATTATACCCTACAAATAGTGCATATAGTACGCAAGTGTAGGGGTCGAATTGCAAAGGAACAACGGGGATAGCCACAAAAATTGACAGTCTAAGAGAAAATAGACAAATGTTTTCGTGTATTTTTACAAAGGTTTTCTAAAATTTTTTTGGGTTTTAATATTTTATTTTTATGGATTTTTAATACATATATATGTGTGTGTGTATTTTTATATATTTTGAATTTTTTATTTTTTTTAGTGCATAAAGGTATAATAAGTAGGTATGTGTATATATATATGTATAATAAATTGTATAATATAAGTATTATATCTCATATATGATAAATATATTAAAATTCAGAAAATGCAAATAAGAACATACCTTTTTGTTTTTTGAGGTCTTTTAAACATTTTTAGGTATTTATAAATACTAAAACTAATTATAAGTAATAGTAATAATATATGTAAGTTATATATAAGGTTTTATATTTATAAATATAACCATATATAATATATTATAAAATAAAATATTTTTTCCTTTTACATATTTTTCTATTTTTATGAATTTTCTTATAATTTCGCTAATTTTTATGTATTTTTAATTGATTAAAAATGTCAAAATAATGACTTGTAATAATAGTCTGGATTGTTTTGGGATTTAAAAACAGATAAATATCTCAAAATTTTCCAAATTTAATTTTAATATATATATATAATGCAGACAAATCAGAAATATGAATCAATATTTTTTATTTTTATATAATTTTTATTGATTTTTATAAGATTTTTGAGGTTTTTAAATTTTTAGTGTTTTTCTTTTGCAATTTTTAATGATTTTTTTGTTTGGAGCTACAAAATATAGTAATAAAGATGCCCTAATTTTTATGAAATTTTTAGAAGTTGTTTTATGATTTTTTATTTTTAAAGCTAAAAAGGAAATAAATGAAATATTTTTTATTTTTGGAATATAGAAAATAAAATACCTTGCGAAAGATATATATAGTATAAATATAGTCTTAAGGTATCTAATTAATTTTCCTAGAATTTTTGGGCTCAAAATACCATTTCTAAGAATAAAAATACAAGAAATAAAATTAATTGCATTGGTAGGGACTATATTGCAATTTTCAAGAAGTTTAGGAACCTGATATTAACAAATAAAGGAAGTCTAGGGGCTATTAGTAGGGGTACTTTTGCAATTAAAATAACATGCAAGGAAAGAAATGCAATTAATCCCAAAAGTTTATACTGAATATTCAAAATAAGAACTGAATAATAAATACAATCTCAGAGGGGGACCACACAAAAATCCTCATCCCCTCACGCGCACGGGCACGTGAGGTGACGTGGATTGGACTAATATTCAAATACAACTAAGTCATGGGGCTAAAGTGCAAATATTACAGAAGTTTTGCAACTTGAATAAAAAATTTAAAGATTAAAAATAAAATGCAAAATGTAGAGAGGTGATAGTGCAAAATACCCACTCCGACGCGTGATCCAACGGCTGATGTGTGCCCACTTATGAACAGGCGACTGAGATTAGAAGCACCAGCTCGCTATCTGATGGTTGTGGCTCAATCCTCATATGGATCAGCGGTCCAAGCACCTCGAGATGGTGTGGCTCTGATCAGAACTGGGAGGTGCTCGAGATCTAACGGCGGGGAGATGACTTGGAAGAACAAGGGAAGAACTCGACCAGGGCAAGCTTCTTCCCACTAGATCTCTGTCATCAAGCGATTATTGGAGCTGCTCAGGTGCTCTACCAATAGCTGGAGGATGTCCGCAGCTCCAGGAGGTCTTAAGAGAATACATATCCCACCGATGGGTATCTGGGTGGTTATGGAAGCGCAGCTACCTGGCTAGCCTCGTGCGGATGTAAAATCGACCCAAGAGGGGTCCTTTCCGACTTTTACCTGCACAGAAACAACCATGATACAAAGGCGAAATGAAAGGCACTCTTTTTTGGTGGAGTTGAACATGAAGAAGGTGGAGCGGAAGGTCTCTGACGAAGGGAGGCGGAGGAAGACAGTGGACTCGATCCAAAGTGGATCCAGGTGGTCCTGGTGAGGGAAAAGATGGAGAAAGCGCGGGGGAAGGTGATGGAAGTGTCGTGTGGGTCAAAACAGGGGCGAAGATGACAATGAATGATGGTCGGATCTCTAGAGCTTCGGTGAACTAAATCGAAGTTTTACACTAATATAAGAGATTAAAACATAAAATAAAAAGTGGAAATGAAAGCTACCACTAAAATTTACCTAAAATGCAAAGGAAAGGGGCTCGACGTGACCGAGAAGCCAAGGAGCAAAACCACCTGGGCAAAGCTAGATGGTGATGGTTGGATCTCTTCCTCCGCGACTACAGCACGTTGCAATTCGACGAAGAGGTTGTTGTCACCACCCTCAACTCGCTTAGGTATGAATCTGAGGGGTTCAATGCGCCAGAAAGGATCAAATTCGAAATGGGGAAGGGGGAAAAGTATATGTACACGGCAAGGTTTAATTGTGGCTCCTGCTCGATTCAATGATTCATCAATCGAGTTGTTTGTGCGTTAAAGAGCAAGGATCGAATAGCACCAGTCATGAAGGAATCGAGCAGACTCAATGCAAGGAACGGTCATGAAAATTGTGAGAAACGAGGGAGTCTACTTCTGATGGACAAAAGCCTATAAGGGGCGGGGAGTTGACCGAGGTCAACTCAAACCCGCTCCTCATTGGTCCATGTCAGCACAGAAGAGGACGAAATCAGGGAAAATGAATAAATAATTCGAAATAGTAACAAATTAATTAATTAAAACTCAAAATATAAAAAAATGTTTATTATTTTATTGTAATATTTTTTATGACTTTTATTTATTTTTATAGTATGTTTTATTAGGTGGTAGTTTTTACAAGTGCAATTGTGAGTATATTTACCTATATATAAGGTATTTTATTTTTATTTTGTATTTCATATTTTATTAATGTATATACATATTTTTTATATTTATAAATTGTTTAAATGAGGATTGATCCTATGAGAGCCAAAACTGTGAGAGCATGAGAGCAATGAATCTGGACCACTAGATTCTGCTTCTCTCTCTTGCAATCAATCAGGAGAGAAATGACAGAATCTAGTAGTCCAGAATCATCTCTCATGCTCTCACAGTTTTTGGCTCTCACATGATCAGCCCTCTCTTTAAATATATATACATACATATTTTTATTTTATTTTTCTAAGTTTATTTAAATAATTAGATATATATTATGTAGGTAAAATATAGGTTTATTATGCCAATATATATTCTATAGATTTATTTATTTCTATGCATTTTCATGGTTTTATTTTATTTTTACTATGTATATGTATTTTGAATAATATGTACAAATATATAAAAATATGAGAAGCTTAAAAATATAAAGAATAAATATAATTATTATTTTATACATGTATCTTGCACAATGAGGGCGCAGAAGCCAACTTTTAGATCTTAACTCCAAATTAAATGAAACCGCCTTCATTAAATAGATAATTTAATTTTATGAATAATGAATGCAGTTTGGTCAATTTTGAATCAATATGGAGAAGATACATGTCTGCAATGTTTTCTTCATAGCTTTTTATTCTATGAGTCCCGGGCACAATGTGCATTATTTTTTAATGAAGTAAATTTATATTTTTCTTTGTATTTTTAAGTACAATATTCATATAGGGGATTTTATTATTTGAAGTATAGAAATAGGAAAATAAAATAGGTCCCAAAAGGCCTATTATTGAGATATAAAATTAGGATTTTTGTGCAATTATTGGCCCTTATCTCCCCATACTTTATTGCTTGTCGACCAAGTCATCATGATGACTAGGTCTCGGGGTCTAGGGTCACTCGGTGTCTTTGACACTTCCTTCTTTTTCTTTTCTTTTCTTTATTCTTTTATTTTGGCATTAAATACAGTATTCTATACAATATTTATGTGTCTATTATCGATTGTTGTTTTTCACAAATTAATGTTATATATATATGTGTGCATTTAACTAGTGATTTAAGGCCAAAATAAAGAATAAAGGTGATGAAATAGAGATTCATCAAAAGCTCGTATTTAAACTTAGGAAAAATTATCTCTATCATATGCTTCCGCAACCGAGCATCCAAGATTCTCTGCCATCGCCTTCAACCGTGAAAATCTAACGTCCAAAGTCCCATCCCACTACAATCATCTGACCAAAAAAAGAACATCCATTTTGTCCCCAACCAAGGCCTTAAGCAAGACTGCATCTCCTGTGCCATGCTACAAATGCCCCTCCAAAAGAAAGATGGCATTGCACCGAGGCCCCTAGAACCCAGGAAAGAGAGGTTGGGCTCATATATTCTCCGAATAAGCTTGTACACCATACTACTCACAATTTATGATTATCTTTTAATTAAAGTTACATAGTGCAATATCTTGATTTTTTTTATATATAGTCACATGAGATGTATATGGGTAATCCGGTCAAACCTATAACATATTGATTCCAGAGGAGGAAGGAAATGGGATTTCTACCTCCTTTGGATGGATCCCCTTTTCCATCGCACAAATGAATCTCCATTCCAATGGAAACAAAATTCCATCTTCCAAAAGCCAACCAACATAGGATAGGAAAGGAATCGACTCTGCAATTTTAATTCCACTCCATGGTCGTACCAAACATACCATAAGGGCCTGATAAATCGTTGTCCCCAAAATCCGATGTAGAGCCTTGACAAATTTGGTTAAAGACACTTAGAACTCAATAAATTCAACACATTCTTCACCCCTAGTCAGATATGATAAAAATAGGAGGCATCAAAGCCTCTCATCTACCAGCATTCAAATCACACAGACATATGGGCCTGGAATATGATAAAGAAAGCAGTTGCAGGAAAATCTATCCCGACTCCCCCTTCAGATGGACATCGAACAATAATGTTTAGTCTAGTATAAAAAAAAGAGAAGGAAAATCTGTCCAAAACTTAATGAGTAACTGTGAAGACCAAGCAGAAGAAAACTGGAAAGTTGTTGGTGCAAAAATCTTGTGGTAACAAACAAAATGGCAATACAGGAAATCAAGAAATATAGGAGAGAAAACGATGGGAAAAAGCAGCAGCAGAAAAATCTCAAAAAAAATAAATTTATTGAGCAAAGTAGAGGATCAATACCCTTGGTAAGTTTTCACTCGTTTGACATTATTCAATTTAAACAGGATATTGAATAGTCGGTAACCCACCTTTCGAGAGTTCTATGAGAGAATGCAGTTCGATGGTATATTGATCTTTGCAATGGCTCTCATATATAGATGTAATCTATATGGCAAAAAGACTCTAGAAATCGTCATCGTGTGCTCAACCACGAGTCAAAAACTTAGACAATTACGCACTATCATGTAACATCCATATATTCAGACTATCTGACTACTTGAAGTCCAGAATCATCAATGCTTTTCAAAGATTAAGAACAAGTTTTCCACAGAAGTCTAGACATCATCAATGTTGTCAATGATTTAAAAAGCTTTTCCAACAAATATTCTACAGTAATCTTTTTTTTCTAAAACAAAGCATTTTACAGGAATAATGATGCAGTTCAGAACATCTAATTATAATTTTTGTAATTTTATTGTTGCAAAAAAAAATCAAAACTCGTGATCTTTGAATGTGTTTTGATTTGGATGTGTCTTTTAGATGAAGGGATGCTTCTTTTAATTGGTTAATTCGCAATATGTACTAAGCCTTGTCCCACTACAAGTAGGGTCGGTTATATGGATTCTTGCTCAAATCCATGAGAAAGATTCGACTATTTTTTACGCTGGTCGTCGACAACCTAACGCAACCACTGCAAGGGTGGGATTTGAACCCTGGTCTTTTGTGCGGAAGACACACTGTACTACCACTAGACCATTAAATGAGGTTAATTCGCAATATAAAGCATCATATTCCTACATAAATGGGGAATGAAAAAGAGATATCCATAACCATTGACATTTCCTCTTGGGTTTTCTTCCTTCTCTAATATCATCCAGTCCCCTTCTCAATCTCATTTTCTTCTCCCTTACGTGTAGAGATGAGTACTGGGTTGGGTCAGCCCACCCCAGCTCACGAACCTGACCCACAAACACAGTTCGAACCGGAGCCCAATTTATAGAAGGTCGGGTCTCAGACTACTGGATTGATGATAACTGGATGCATTACTTCTTAGCTGATTTCTCTTATCAACGACTAGAGGAATTCCTCACTTTTTGGGAGTTACTGGGACATTCTAATAGACCGTCTTTAGGCAGAGATCACTAGGTCTGGAAAGACAACTCTTTTTCTGTTAAAAAAGGCATATCGGGCTATCTCTAGACCTCCTCCACCTAGGACGGACTCACCGATCCATGACTACAACATCATTTGGGAGCTGCATCTGCCGAGTAGAATTGATTTTTTATGGTTATTAAGGAGAAGATGCATTATGGCAAGGGTTCGTAGTTCGAGACTCTTTCCAGAAATCTCTGATCCTTGTCCGCTCTCGAAACTCATATCAAAACAGTGGATCGCCTCTTCTTCCAATGTGCAAAGTCATCCCCTGTCTGGAGTGGTGTGGATGATAGCTGGCTCTCTCTTCATGACATTGATAACTTTTGGGAGTCTACGTTTCTCAATAGGCATCGTGCTAGAGAGGACATCATCTGCCCACTGGCTATAATTTAGGCTATTAAGCTGGGAAGTAGAAATGGTGCGTCTTTCTCTTCACAGCGTTTCTATTGTGGAAATGTAGTCTTTCACTCTAGGTCTCTTCCCAAGTCCTAGTTGATGTAAGTCACTCTGTAACCTCTTCTCTTAATATTAATATAATGGAGCAGGCATATATTCAAAAAGAAAAAGGTTGGGCTTGGGCCAGAATTTTGAGACATTTAATAAATAGGCCGGGCTTGGGTCGACCTTGGTCTGAACCATTAACCCACCGACCCGACCCTAATGATGGCCCAATAAGATGGCTCATACAACAACCCATGAGACCATATAATTATATCTTGGTTCTTAAATATTTTCATCAATCTCTACTACATATGTATATGTAATGTTCGCTTTTTTCTCTTATAATAAACCCTTGGTGTGCATTTTCCTGTTATCTTCATTGCTAAGTCACTTTTATTACTATATGATGACATTCACGCTTTTTATTGTTCCTCATGTGTGTGTCTAACATATATGCTTTTTATTTTCTGTGAATTGTTAAATTTCGAATTATTGCTTTATATACCCATAATACTCATGATATCTATTTGTCCTCATTATTTCTTTACTAGCATTTTCCATGCTCCAATCTTGAAAAAAAATAAATGGTCGACATGATCAGAAGCCCAACCCATGATAATTCGGATAGTTGTAACATGCCCCCGCCCAAGTGGACCTTGGACATGATCTTCTTTATCTTGTGATCTAAATTTTCCCTTTTCTCACCCCTCAAAAATTCTTCCCTAAATTTAAGTATGAATCATTTGGTATCAAAGCATCTTTTCACTTCTAGTGAACAAAGCTCAACTTAAGCCACTTGAGCAATAGAATGCACATTAAAGAAACTAAAGTGTCGACTTTAATCAAGCATGAAGGTATAAAGGTGGACGGATTCATTATCGATGAAGATGCATTACTTCACGACAAAGATCAAGTCACTACAACACTCGTACAAGATGAAGTCAAGGACATAAAAATCAAGTACATTATGTTAAAAGAATTGTACTCAACTATCTACTGAGACAGTCATGATCTTCAAGTCTTCAAGCCAAACTTGATTTCTACCACCACAAGCATGCATGTTCCCAATACACCGAAGACAAGGTCATCTACACCATCTCCGATGACAACTCAAGTCCCACTTACCACGACCCCAAGCCCATATGTGGACTGAAACAATAGGGCGATGTTCAAAACTAGCCCTGAAAACCCTCTCCATTGGCATGCCTAATGGATGTGACCCCAGATTGTTGGCTTCCCACTCGGTCCACAAACCCAACAAATCACCTATATAACCCCTTTGCATCTTACTGTGGGTGGAGCGTGCCACCAAGGATGCAAACAATCAGTTACAAATATAGAAATTACCATTATCTATTTTTAAATACGAATATGAAGGCCACCGACTACAACCTCCAGGCGATGTGCATAATCGAGTGAAAGGTGCCAACCCACACCCGTCATAAGTAGTGCCTCCTACCGGCAGCCTCTCCCTTGACATCATCTCCAAAGTCGCCGCCACCATGGCCACAAACCCCAAATGCCTCCATACATGTCATGTCTTTAAGCACCTCCGTTGCAAGCAGCATCCTTTATGAGTTAGGTCCCAGTATTTGGACCCTACATCCTCTATTCGCCGCCCCTTCTGACACAATTGCCAATGTTGCCCTCTTCGCAGGGAGAGGTGTCGTCCTCTCCGCAAGTGCGGACGTCGCCCTTGGACTTCAGAGTTTCCAAACTCTAGGAGGAAGGAGAAGTCATCTCCAATCAGTTACTTATTCGCCAAGAATTCACTCGCTAAAAAGTATTTTCTTAAAAGGCTAAAGAGGGGGGAATGTAAGCGCCTTTTTGGCCGCAAACCCCAAATACAGCCATACATGGCATGTCTTTAGGCACTTCCGTTGCAAGCAGCAACATCCTTTGCGAGTTAGGTCCCAGTATTTGGACCCTACATCCTCTATTCGCTGCCCCTTCTGACACAATTGCCAATGTCACCCTCTTCACAAAACGAGGTGTCCTCTCCGCAAGTGCAAACGTCGCCCTTGGACTTTAGGGTTTCCAAACCCTAGCAGGAAGGAGAAGTCATCTCCAATCAGTTACTTATTCGCCAAGAATTCACTCATTAAAAAGTATTTTGCTTAAAAGGCTAAAGAGGGGGGAATGTAAGCGCTTTTTGGCCGCAAACACCAAATACCACCACACATGTCATGTCGTTAAGCACCTCTGTTGCAAGCAGCAACATCCTTTGCGGGTTAGGTCCCAGTATTTGGACCCTACATCTCCTATTCGTCGCCCTCTCTGACATAATTGCTAATCTTGCCCTCTTCGTAGAGCGAGGTGTCGTCCTCTCCGCAAGTGCAGACGTCGCCCTTGGACTTCGTGGTTTCCAAACCCTAGCAGGAAGGAGACGTCATCTCCAATCAGTTACTTATTCGCCAAGAATTCACTCGTTAAAAAGTATTTCTTAAAAGGCTAAAGTTGAGGGGGAGATGTAAGCGCCTTTTTGGTTATACAATCAATTAGGTTGGGTTGGATTGGAGTATCTTCTAGATGAAGGGATGCTTCTTCTAATCAGTTAATTCCCTTATAAAGTTATATTATTCCTATATAGTGGAAAAATGAAAAGGATAAGAGTTTTTATAGATTTTAGCTTCATCCTCCTGAGTTTTCTTTCTTATTCTATTACCCATGCCCCTTTCTCAACCTCATTTCTTCCTCCTTCACCGGCTTGGCGTACTCCTGTTTATCTCCTGGCCCAATTTCCTTTCTTCTTACCCCCTCAGAAATTCTTCCCTAAATTTCAAACCCTGTCAAATATGAAGCGCGAGGAGAATATGCATCACCTCTGGCATGGCATCATAGTCATCTTAACAACGCTCGACTTCCCGCAAATTAACAAGATGTAAAAGCAAACATCTGATCATGTTTATCAGTATTGGCATTCACTTTGTAGATATGATGAAACCATTAGGTATCACATAGCATCGCAGCACATGGCATCTACTAATATGAACTCAACCACTCTGCATACAAGGACTATGTTGTGCATGCACCATTTTTTCCACAATGCATCTCGTAGTTGAACATTGCTACATTCATTTAAGTCTGCACCTAGCAGGAACGAGAAGTCATATTCAATCAGTTACTTAATGAATTCACTCATTAAAAGGTATTTTATTAAAAGATTAAAGTTGGGGGGTTGGGGGGCTTGTGTGCCTTTTTGGTTATACAGTCGAGTTGGGCTGGGTAGGAGTAATGGATGTATCTTCTAGATGAAGGGATGCTTCTTCTAATGAGTTAATTCCCTTATATAGTGGGACAATGAAAAGGATGAGTTTTAATAGATTTTAGCTTTATCCTCCTGAATTTTCTTTTTTATTCTATTACCCCATGCCCCTTCTCAACCTCATTTCTTCCTCCTTCACCGGCTTGGCGTGCTCCTCTTAATCTCCTGACCCAATCTCCTTTCTTTTAACCCTTTAAAATTTCTTCCATGAATTTCAAATCGCGTCAAATATATATCACGGGAGGAGAATACGCATCGCCTCCGGTATCATAGTCATCATAACAACGCCCGACTTCCCGCAAATTAACAAGATGTAAGAGCAAAAATCTAATCCTATTTACCAGTATTGGCATTCACTTTGTAGATAAGGATGACTTTATTTAAAAAGCCAAAGGATGAATGTAGGATATAGATAGTTATCAACACATTCATTTGATGAAAACCATTAGGTATCACATAGCATCACAGCACATGGCATCTACTAACATGAACTCAATCACTCTACATACAAGGACTACGTTGTGCATGCACAACTTCTTCCACAATGCATCTCGTAGTTGAACACTGCTACATTCATCTAAGTTTGCACCTACATCACTAGTGGCTCACTCTTATCTCACCACCTTGTAAAAGCTTCTCAGCCTCCAATAGAGATCGTCAAAACTAGTCATACCCATCAATGATAACCTTAGGGATGACCGTTAACATCTAATGGTCATCCTCTGGCTTTCCAAAAAAGTCCACCAAAGATAACCACATAGATTTCCAAACTATGCGTGCTAAAGTGCATAGAAAAATACAAGGTCCACTTCCTCCCCATCACCTCTGCAAATTGGTCAAAACTTTTTCAAATCAATGTCAGAGATACTTCAGAATACCTTCATAATCGATCTTCCCTAAACAACCAGGCATATAGTTTTGTTTAAATGAACCAGGCATATAGTTTCACCTTCAATGGGCCTCTTCTCTCTGGAACAACCAACAAATAAAAAAGTGAAATCTTCGTCCAAAACCCATAGATGATCTCTGAGTCTGAGAGCATCGTATAGCTCTATGACCACAAAGTTATCCACCCTACAATCCCAAATATGTAGCACCCTATCTATTAATAGCACGACCTCCAACAATGAGAACAACAAAGCAAGCTCCTACACCCTTTGATCTAATGGAGTGATGCAAGAGTATGTACCTGCTATAGCAATATGCCGCAGAAAGCTTCCCACTTTTGTTCAAGTGCAACAGCTTTGGTTACACTTCTGTCAGCACTCACTATCTTAAGTTGTCAGCAAGCTAAAGCATGAAATCTTATCCACCGCCAAGACATATCAACATTGCCACTCTAGGTAACGCGATTGGTATCCTAAGTTCCTACCAGTCATGCCCTCCATCGACAACAAACACATGTCATATGATATAATGGAGTGATGCAAGTGTATGTATCTGCTATAGCAATATGCCACAGAAAGCTTCTCACCTTTGTTCAATTATAACAGCTTTGGTTACACTTCTGTCAGCACTCACTATTTTAATTTGTCAACAAGCTAAAGCATGAAATCTTATCCACCACCGAGACGTAGCAACATTGCCACTCTAGGTAACACAATTGGTATCCTGACCATTCACCCCCTCCATTGACAACAAACACATGCCATATGCCCCACAGCAGCTTTAGTGGCTGGCCAAATTACTCGTAAAAGCTCCTCTAGTTCGTAATCCCCTAAAAAATTCTTCCCGGAATCTAAATCGTATTATTCATAGATGAGTTTTCAAAGCAGATGAGAATACATGCAATCCAAACCATCTAAAAAATGTAATTTTGTATTATAATTTTTTATTCTGGTAAAGAAATCATAAGTTGAAATCTTTGAATGCGTATTTTGTCTTGGATATGTCTTTTGGATGAAGGGTTGCTTCTTTTAATGGGTTAATTCCTTCTTTTTGGAAGATAAAAAGGCATCCACCATATTAGTGTATGCCCAAAAACTTCACCATTAATCACCAAAAAGTAGCGTGAAAAATTAAAAACCATGTGTTATACATTCCAACTCTCGACTAGAATCCTAACACGCGCCACCGCATTTTCACCATAGAAGCGATCTTGGCAGAACACCACCCCATTTATGGCCAACCAAAGTACCCAAATCACTGCCACACCAGTACACACCAATAGACTCCCAAAAACTCGAGAGCCCGTCAATTGAAACCACGATATTTCCGAATAGCTCTGATGCTTCCACGGAACTTTTGCACCTGAAGAAAAGGTGGTCTGCACACTCTGCATTCTCGAGACAACGACAGCATGTCGGGCCAGCCGTTTGGACAAACTGCGCAAATACTCCCCCCCCCCCCCCGGTCAACGATCCCCCTTTCTAAATATCTACATAAACATCTTCACGTGTAGCGGCATTTTTCATTTCCAGATTCTTCTACAATCGCGACACACACTCCTGGATCAAAGATCATTGGGCCCATTAGGGCCCTATTCGCTTTCCTCACAAAAAAAACACCATCGAGCTAGCTCCAGCAATCATGACCCTTCGTGGATCCTTCAGCACCCTCCACCTCTTACGGCATCACCAACAGTTCGCTCATTCGCTGATCCAATACCTCATATCTGAAATAAGGGAAAACGAGTGTACATTCCAAACATCCGCCACAAACAGCTTGAATCAACAGCCAAAGCAAACATTCGTGGGAAGCGTAACCCAAGCACCCCTCTCTCCCTCCAATCGTCAGTCCAGAACTCGAATCTCGTGCTATCTCCCATTACCGACCTCAAGAAGGGGCGAATATCCTGCACAACACCGCAAATACCTCTTTAGAAGAAGAGGCATGTCCAAAGACCCCAGGTTCAATATGAGCAGCCCAAACCATAGATTTTCATGAGTATTACACACACCAAGTTGTCACAGTCCCCCCATATCCGAACAAACCACCTACTGAGCAGGGCTTTATTCATCTCCTCCAAGCTGCATACCCAAAGGCCATCATCGTCTTTTGAACATGACACCGTCCCCAATCAACTAGCAGCATCCCATTTGATCATCCAAAGGACATCAGAAAAACTGCATCATGATGGTCTTGGATCTCTTTCGCACCCCAACCGGGAGAATCCTAGAAGACAAAAAAAGATAAGAATAGCAGAGAGAACCGATCTCAACAACACCAATCTACCACCACGAGAAAGACAAATAGATCTCCAACCTACCAACCTCTGTTTCATTTTCTTGATCACAGGCAACCACGTCGTTATACGCATCCTCCCAACAACCAATAGTACACCAAGGTACTGCAAAGGTAAGTATCATGATGCAAAAAAAACACCATCGAGCTAGCTCCAGCAATCATGACCCTTCGTGGATCCTTCAGCACCCTCTACCTCTTGCAGCATCACCAACAGTTCGCTCATTCGTTGATCCAATACCTCATATCTGAAATAAGGGAAAACGAGTGTACATTCCAAACATTCGCCACAAAACAGCTTGAATCAACAGCCAAAGCAAACATCCGTGGGAAGCATAACCCAAGCACCCCTCTCTCCCTCCCATCGTCAGTCCAGAACTCGAATCTCGTGCCATCTCCCATTACCAACCTCAAGAAGGGGCGAATATCCTGCACAACACCACAAATACCTCTTTAGAAGAAGAGGCATGTCCAAAGACCCCAGGTTCAATATGAGCAGCCCAAACCATAGATTTTCATGAGCATCACACACACCAAGTTGTCACAGTCCCCCCATATCCGAAAACCACCTACTGAGCAAGGCTTTATTCATCTCCTCCAAGCTGCATACCCAAAGGCCATCATCGTCTTTTGAACATGACACCGTCCCCCAATCAACTAGCAGCATCCCATTTGACCATCCAAAGGACATCAGAAAAACTGCATCATGATGGTCTTGGATCTCTTTTGCACCCCAACCGGGAGAATCCTAGAAGACAAAAAATGATAAGAATAGCAGAGAGAACCGATCTCAACAACACCAATCTACCACCACGAGAAAGACAAATAGATCTCCAACCTACCAACCTCTGTTTCATTTTCTTGATCACAGGCAACCACGTCGTTATACACATCCTCCCAACAACCAGTAGTATACCAAGGTACTGCAAAGGTAAGTCCCTACGAGGGGACCTTAGCCAATTTGCGCATCGACTAACCTCCTCCTCCAGACTAAAAGGCACAAACTCTGACTTATACATGTTAAGTCTCGGGCCAGAGTCCTCGCCGAAAATGTCTGGGACCACAGGCAAACTCCTGCAACTATCAGATGCTCCTTCAGCAAACAGGATGGTGTCATTCGCATACTGAATAATAGATACCGAGATCTCCTCCCTACTATATCTGCTACATAAACCGTACGACATTGCTCAATCCACTATAATTGATAATGCATCTGCGACAAAAACAAAAAGCATGGTTGCAAGCAAGCAACCTTGACGCACGGCCTGATGTGCCTGGAAAAAATTCCCTTTTGGTTGCTCATTCACAAGGATCACACATGATGCAGTCGTAACACACCTCTTCATCCATGTTATCTACTGATCCGAAAATCCTCTCCTAAACATATAGGCCCACAAGAAGTGACAATCCACACTATCATAAGCTTTCGAGAAATCAACCATCCAAACCACTCCCTTTATTCTCCTCTTCCAAACAGCTACGATCTCTAAAAGCCAGAACAACACTATCCATCAGTTGCGTGCCAGGTAACAAGCACTCTGAGCTAGAGAGGAGCACACTGAAAATCCCCCTCAATCAGTTACCCAACAACTTAGCCACAATCAAGTAGATCGCATTGGAAAGTGCAACTGGGCCGTAGTCATCAACCATGGTGGCTACATCCTTCTTTGGTAACAGAAAAATCAATGATTGATTAAGGCAATCAAACCCAGTGTTGCCCTCAACAAACTCGCCAACCAACTCCCATCACGTCCTCAGCGATCAGATCCCGGAACTCTCGGAAAAAGAAAACATGGAACCCATCCACCTAGGGCAATCATCTAGATTCAGCGCAAACACCGCCTCACGAACCTCCAGCAATTCGAATGGCCTTGCCAACATCTCAACATCTGAATCCGCAATGCATCTCACCCCCCAAGCCCAGTCATCTATACCTACAATGTGGATCATGCATGCTTATGCTCTTGAAGTATCCTATTACCACACTCGCAATCGCCTCCTCTCAATTGAACTCTTCTCAACCAACGTCAATAGAGTAAATCATATTCCTCCTCCTCCTTCCGCTCGTCACCGCATGAAAAATCTGATGTTTGCATCCCCCTTCTTCAGTCACTCCAGGCGCAAGCACTGCCTCCACCCCAACTCACGTTTCTTATTCCTCATCCTCTAAAATTTTAGGCACCGCTCCACGGCTCCCAAGCTCCTCAACCTCCAGCTCCATGCCATCCTCTAACAATTCCAACCTCACCACCTCTTCTTGGGTCTGATTCCTCTGATGCTCTTACACAATGCGAGAATCCTTCCTGAAACCTATCAGTATCTGCCTCAATGCCTTCAGCTTCAGAAAGAAATCCGCTATAGCTGAACCATCCAAGGTAAAGTTTTGTTTGAACAATAAGAGTGTGAGGTCCTGAGGTGGGACTCACCACAAAATTGGCATTAAATTATATATATATAGAAAACATAGGTATACATGATGCCAAGCCACGGTCAAGTTAGTCCAAGAAGAATGGAATAATTCATGTAGCCCTATTGCGGTCTCTAACGCCCTTTATTTGATTACCGCGAAGGTCCTCGCTGGAAGATTGAGTTGCATTCTTGACAGTATTGTCTCCCCACTGCAATCCGCTTTCATTCCTGGGAGGCAGATCTCGAATTGCCTCACTCTTGCATCCGAGATCATTGCAGATTGGCGGAGGAGGGACATGTGCGGTGTTCTTTGGAAGGTGGACTTTGCGAAGGCTTACGATAGCCTTGATTGCAGATTCCTCTGGTCGGTACTTCGGGAGAAGGGGGTTCCCGGAGAAGTGGATCACTTGGATGAGGTGGTGTATTACCACGTCCTCTTTTTCGATCATGGTGAATGGTCGACCGGAGGGGGGATTCGTTCAACCTCGGAGGGGGGTGCGCCAGGGTTGCCCTCTTACACCTATGTTGCTTGTCCTCGCAGCGGACGTTCTGACTAATATCGCGCTTCGTGTGGTCAACCGCAAGCTCTCTAATGGTTACTCGTGGGGGGCTTGCTGGTTCCGCTCCTCCAATACGCCGATGATACCCTCTTCTTCATTGAAGGGGGGTTGGCAGAGGCCAATGGCATGGCCATGGCTCTGGAAATATACGGCGAGCTGTCTGGGATGTTCAAGAATGCGGAAAAATCGAAGATCGTCCCTATCGGTCTCTTTGTGCAGGAGGCCGATGCGTGTGCGCCGGCGCTAGGCGCGGGATGCACTTCCTTACCGATGGACTACCTGGGGATGCACTTGGCTACGGGCAGAACGAGGACGAGAGATTGGCTCAGAGTCGTGGAGAAGGTAGAGATGAGGTTGGCAGGATGGAAGTCCATTGTTCTGTCGAGAGGGGGTCGTCTGTTCCTTCTCAAGGCGGTCCTTTCTTCCATTCCGATTTATTTCCTGTCGAATCGGCGTATTCCGAAAGGAATTAGAGATCGGCTGGAGAAGCGGATGCGTGCCTTCTTATGGGGAAAGCAGAAGGGTGGGTCGAGGGGAGTCCACCTAGTTGGGCGGGAGGATATTACGTTCAAGAAGAATTAGGGAGGGTTGGGGGGAAAGTCTCTCGAACAAATGAACGAGGCTTTGCTGCTTAAGTGGGCAAGCAGAATTTGGGGTCCTAGGGAGGATCTTTGCTCTGTCGTGGTGCGCAAGATTTATGGTGTTGGGGGTGCGTCGTCGTCGCAGGATGACCGTTTGTACTCTCCAACTCCCTTTTGGAGGGGGGTCGTGGAGGTTTTCTTGAAGAATATTGCGCTCTTTAGGCCAATCCTTGGTGGGGGCGATTCCTTCTCCTTTTGGACGGATGATTTGACGGGGGGAGGGACCCTTTGCTCGCGTTTCCCTCGTTTGTTTGCTCTTGATGAAGACAAATTCATTTCGGTTGTAGCTTGCTGGTCGGATGGAAACTGGTGCCCGACCTTCTCCGCTAACTTCTCAGACCAGAGATTGGAGGATTTCTTGGCCTTGTTGGATGCTGTCAGGGAGGTGGGGTGCCCATCGGAGGGGAGAGACCATTGGAGTTGGCGTGAGGACCCGTTCACGGTCAAGAAGGCTTTTGGGGCTATCAGCAGGTCGTCGCCTTCCCAATCGAAGATATTGATTCGCAATTGTGCGTTCTTTTGGACTCTCAAGCTTCCTGAGAGAATTGGTTTCTTCTTATGGCTGTTCAGGAGGCAGAGGCTGATGACGAGAAACCGATGTGTCAGGCTTATGGGAACCACCTCTGACAGGTGCCTTCTCTGCGATGAGGCGATTGAATCCGGTGAGCATCTGTTCTTCAAGTGCCCCTTAGTGATTCAGATACGGCAGGAGGCCGGTTTGGCCTGGTACTGCGCTGAGGATCTCCAGCAGTTCTGCGACGCGCTTCTGGCCAATAAAAATAGACCTAGGAGGGAATTGCTTTATCCTCTGACCGTACTGTGGGTTGTTTGGTTGGGTAGGAATGATTTGCTTTTCTTGGGCCACCGCTTCTATAAGGAAAACGTGGGGATTCATGCCAAGAGGTTGGTGGAGGAATGAGTCTTGTAACTGCTCTCTCGTTAGGGCGTAGTGTTTGTATTATCCTCCTTGCTTATATTTTCACTTCTTGAATAAAAGTTGGGGCGAACACCAACGAGTGTATCCCTCTCATTTCAGGATTTCAAAAAAAAAATCATGTAGCCTCAATGGGTCAATTCATTATGTAAAGCATCATATTGCTATGTAACCGGGAATGACAAGATGAGTTTTGCTAGCCATTAGCTTTATCATCATGAGTTTATGTCCTTCCTATAGCATCCAATCCTCTTATCAACCCCGTGCCTTTCTTTTTCTGAAAGAAAAAAGACGTTCAACATTGAGATGTGTGCCCAAAAATTTCACCAGTACTTCACAAAGGTTACAGTTTGACCTCAGTTCTTTCTCCCTCGTGTTGCTTGGTGTGCTTCTATTTATCTCCTAACCTCAAATTCCTCTATTTGCCCCTTCAAAATTCTTCCCTAAATTTCAGACCGCATCAGCCACAAATCACCCTCCTCCTTTGACCGGCAAATACTAACCTATTTCACAAACCATGAACCATGTCTTCCTTGTGGATCCCTGTCCAAGGAAGTCTACTTCTCACCCCCCACCACCCCCATTAATTTGATTCCAGCCTTTGCCGACAACCTACGGGCATCTAAAAAGAACACGGATGGCGATGAGCGGATCCATCTCAAAAGCATCATACAAACACCCCAGAGAATAACTTGGCTTTCCAATGACTGAAATTTCCTGTCAATCATTTCCAGCACAACTCCCCATTAAACAATCTACAAGAGAAGTTCATCGGTAACATGCTAAAGCTACCTGGTTCAACATCATCCATGCCAAAAGCAACAGAGCGGATGTTCATTTGTTAGTTCTCATGTCTGAGTCACCTCGCTGAAAATCTACACGTGCCATGATGATATGCCTCTTAAACTGAATTCTATACAAACAACACCATGTCACATGCATACCAAAGAATTGACACAAGCATCAGGCGATTTAGGCCAGACCATCCCACAAAGAACCCAAGAGAACCCCCATTTTAGCAAAATGTGAAATGCCCCAATAGCCAGTACGTACACAGCTATGACGAGCAATATAGATGGCAGTAGAAAGCCATTCCTCGCACCTTGATTTGGATGAATCCACAGGCCCTCTGACCTGTTATTTACGAGAATGGAAAAAGGCAATGCCATGACACGTCTCTTCATCAAAGGTAATCACAGCATTGAAAATCCGTGCTTCTTTCGAGTACTCAAAAAAAACCACTCCTGTGTACATGATCTTTTTAAAGTCAACATTCTACAAGAAATCATTCACCTCATTCCTCATGAGAACAACCTCCAAAGCACCAATGCAGTTCTCCTGCATCAATCTACCAGCAATAAGTGATAACTGGACCGGACCAACCTAACAATCCAAAACCTTTCGCAGCCTCGAAGCGAGAACTTCTACCGCATTTTAATAAATGGAATTCGATAATGCAACAGACCTAAAATCTTCCATACACTGTGCCACATCACACTTAGGTAGCAGGCTAGCAGGATTAAAGAAACGTGTTCAATCTATTGAACAGAGTTGCCATCCGAGAATTGTGAGATAGCATCAAGGCCTGCCACATCTCAAAACCCCTCTGTTTCCTGAAAAAAACTTGTCAAAATTCCTTGGGAAAAAACACCAGAAACCATCCGGACTTGGAAATAACTTCCTACTTCAAAGTGACTGATGAAGGCTTCACCTCCGCATCCCCTCCTATCCACGCATTGGTGATCGTCATAAATAATCTAATCTGATCTGCCAAAGACATATGGTTGTGATACATCCTTACTATTCTCGAATTTCAGCCTGTTTGCCTTGGAGTTACCATCAGCCCCGTTTTTGGACCGCCATTCCCATGGAATCCTTTTCTATGGGAACGGATACCGGCATTCCGAACGAACATAATCCATCATTTAATGCTAGAATCTAAAAGTTGCATTTTTGTTGCGATGGGATTACCGAATCGCTTTACACTACGGTGATCAAAACAGGGCCCGAAATGTATCCCGAATACCTCAACCCTAAAATCCAGGGGGCAAAACCTTAAAAAATGCATCTTTTTCATGAAAAATGCCCTAAACTAGGATAGACCTCAAGCTCGGCCGATTTGATGGCGATAGGGATGCAGACGAGGATGATTCCGGCCATAGCGATGGCGGTGTTCCTCCGCCAGTACTTGGGGCGGCAATTGGGCCCTCCCGTCAGACTCCATACCTTAGTCCGGAAATCCCCGCCTCCCTCCAAGGCCTGCCCTCCGTGCTCTCCGCCGCCGCCCATCTATCTCTCTCGATCGATCTGGAGAAGAGGAACGTGTGCTCTTCGGCCTTTTGTGAGATGAGGCTCAAGATATCACTTGCTTGACTGCGTCTCCTGTAAAGTGAAACCAAGCCCTTGTGTAAAAAAATAATAAGTTAGGTTTATCTAATTGGCTTCAGATTATTTGGAATGATAAGAGAGGGAAAGTTTGGTCTTCCTGAACTTGTTCAGAGTCACAACACTTTGGGCTTGTTTGGTTTCTCGATTGGGGTGGTTTTGGGTGACCTGATTTGAATAATAGCTATTTGAGAAGGTTAGGGGGTTGGAGAGGGTTGTAATAAAGAATGTGATGTGATGTTACTATAATTTGTGATGTATTTCCAACCCAAGAAAAGAGAGGGGTAAAACGGGTTATCCCGGGGTGATTGATAATGAGGGTTTCGGGAGCGATAAGATGTTGGCGTCGGTGTAGAAAATTGCTCCAAATCAAAACCCTAGTTGATCAAACAAAAATCGATAAAATAAAGGAGAGAGAGAGAGAATGAAGTGAAAAGCGACTTCTCTCTCTTATTTTATCTACACTATATTATTTTACCAGGTAAGTGTGCCTGCGTCGAACTCAATGAGGCAGAATAGCAATAATTGGATGTTTGAGATATAGAATATTTTTGTGATTTTTTATTTCTTCTCGAAGAAAGCGAGAAAGCGAGAAATCTTTTTAATCAATTTTTTAGTTTGCAATTTTAATTGATTTTATCTTTATCAATTTTTATTTATTGTTCAAAGTGATATTTTTCAAACGATTTATCTACTATATAATATGTAAACATATGTAAGAGGTAGATGATATTATATAATAGAGAAATCGCTCGAGCAATAGGCTCGAAAAGCACTCAAATCCAAATCAAAACGGATGCAAAATGCGACAATTCAAAACACAACGATGACGATGAAAATACAAGAAAAATACAAAGAAACCACGCTAGGGTAGTTGTGTAACTACCCTAGACAAATCGATGAAAAATAATGTCAAAAATAGGTCCAAATGTACCCTACGGTTATGGGGTATAAATGCAAAGAGAAGAAATAAAAAAGGCCGCAGTTCAGTCTCTGACAGGGACTAAAATGTGAAAAAAATAAAGTTTATTACATTTAGGTCCCTACACTAAAATGTGAAAAAAATAAAGTTTATTAAATTTAGGTCCCTGTGTAGGGACCTAAATGTAATATCTAGAAGTTCTGGAGCTGAATGACGAAATCAGGAACAGATCTAGGTTTAAGATGCAAAAGTTCCACCGTTTCGCGATCAAGGGTGGAGAATAGAAGCTGAAGCTCGATCTGGACCGTCAGTTGGCGCCACGTATCGCAAGATTGTGCTTCCTGGAGTTCTAGGTGTTCTTCCGTAATTCGAGCAGGTGAAGCGGCGGCGCTTCTGTCTCCCCTTTATCTCCGGTGATTGATGAATCTCGTATTTATCATGCTAAAATTGGTCATTTAGGCTCTATCCCCCATCATCCACTTGTAATTAATAAGTAATAGTAATAAGTAATAGAGCATTATTAGCCATCATGCATGTGTAAATAATATCTGCATCTCACCATGCATAAATTGCATTAAAAAATCCCATGTGTAAATTAGCCCTAAAAGCCGCTAACTTCTCACATTTGTAATTAATTCATCCTAATTCCGATTTACCCCAAACCACTTCCATTGTGTAGATATTACTAACCTTATTAAATAAAAAATACAAAAAAATTACTAAACCCAATAAGTGTCAAATAATCTCAAAGTCAAATTTCACATCTAACAGACTAAAATGAACATATCCCCCACATACAATGTCTGATTTTGGTCTACTCACTTTTAAAATACTCCATTTTTTAATATCTTCAAAACAAGATCAATTTCCTAAATTCGGAGCTCATATGTGAAAGTTGGGTTTTGTGCCTCTTTTGCGCATTTTGACTTTTTACTATTTTTTGACCGGAGGTTTTTATGTAGATAATTAATCCTTTTATTTTTATTTCTTCTTCATTACTGTCCTTTGATGAAGTTTTAATAAGAAATACAAAAATTCAATTCCAGATCCAAATCGAAATCAAAGAATCTGACTGAGTCCAAGTGTCCCGTTGTCGGTCTGTACAAAAGTTGGTATTTCTGACTTTTATTTTATTTTCTTATTTTCTTATTTATTAAAAATCCAAAAAAATAGAATAGTATGTAAATAACTTTATCGTATTTTATCGTAATTTTTCTAGATTTTTATCCTCTCTAAAAATTACCAAAAATTAAAATACTCCAAAATGCGGTTTTCTATACACATACAGAGAGCCACTAAAAATACCACTTCTCACAGATGACCTCTTTTGCTCATGGGTCTTTCATGAAAGTTGTAGATCTCGTCGAGATGAACAACTTTCGTGAAGGAATGTTTTCGATCCGAGGTTATCTTCTCTCTCTTTTCACTCTCCAAAATCTGAAAATTTTTGTGTTACGTGGCAGCTCCAGGGCATGCCATGTGGCACCCCATTCTTCCATATCTCTCTAGCCTTCCCCCGGGTCACGTGCCTAGCACGTGACCCCATCATCATCTACTTCCATCCGTTACCACCCACGACCACCCCCTCCGCCGTTCTTCTCCTCCAACGCTCACCCGCCCTGCGCGGCCACCATGTACTACCGTTACACCTCTCGACCTTCCCCCACCGTTACACCCTCTCCCTATAAAGCAGCTCCTCCACCGCTGCCAAAACCCATCCGCCATCTCTGGAGCATTCCTCGGCACCTTGGTGACAGCAAGGCGAGACCCAAGCTCCGGCGTGATCCAGCACCTTCTTTCTGTGCTGCATCGAGCTTACAGCTCTCTTCTCAGGTGAACAACCCTCGGCTCATCAGAGCCTCCGCCCGATAGCCCCAATCGTTGTTTCGCCAACTCCTCCTCCGCGTCCATCGCCGGCCTTGCACAAGCCGGGATCCCTCTCCCATCGCCGCGCACATCCGCCCCTCCCCCCCCCCCCCCGCCACCCCGTTTGTTTTTGGCTAACCTTGCAGGGCCAACTCCGCGTCCATCTCGCCGTGCGACGCCCCCTCGTGCCCGCGCACAGCCGTAGCACGCCGCACGACTACGGCCGAGCGGCAAGCCACATCCGCGCCTCCGCCCCAGATCCGCTGCCTCCGCCTCGCCACCCTCGCGGCGCCTCCGCCGCGACCTCCCTCGCCGGTCGTGTGTCGACCGGCCAAGGGAGAGCCTCCGCTCCATCTCCGCGCCTCCGCCGGACAGCTCTGCCTTCCCCGCCGTCGGTCGGCGTCGAGACCGCGCCCGCTCGCCACCTCCGAGCGCCTCTGCCCCACCACAACGCACAGGCGCCGTTGGATCGGGCCCTCCCGCCCTTGATCCAACGGCGACACGCGCCCCCCTCCCGAGCCTTGAGGCTCGGGCTGACCGAGCCTTAGCTTCGGGGCATCCGAGCCTCCCTCAGCTTCGCCTGCCCCCGAGCCTCAGGTTCGTCACCCGAACCACAGTCTCGGGACCCCGAGCCTCCAGGTCCGCACACAAGCCTCCAGGCGCACGTGCGGTGGATGTGCGGGACTAGAAAAATTGTGCCGAGGCCCTCCGATCTTTCAGAAATTACAAAAATACCCCCGGCATGGGTAAATTATGTACAGGCCCCACGAGTTTTCATAAATTACAGGTAAGTCCTCTCAGGGACCACCTTGCAAGGAAAACTTTGTTCTATTTACATTTTAGTCCCTACAATTTCAATTGAGCATATCTTTTTCATACGAACTCCGATTTTAGCATATAATATGTCGTTTCGAAGCTAATTCCGTGCTCTACCATTTAACATAGCTTATGAACAGATCTGAGATCATCTATTGAGAATTATTATTGAGGATACCTGTTGGCTTTGGCAGGCTTATTTTGACATATTTGTGCCACGTTTCCCTTGAGAGAATTGATGATTTATTTTGCAGGGATTTATTGGAGTTGAGATATTATTTGAGGATTTATTTTATGCAGGGGTTAAATGAAGGAGATTGAGTATATATATTGACTTGTGGACTGCAACTTTCTGAGATCAAAATTAAAATTATTTAAAGATAAATTTATTGCAGGATTACTCCGAGATCTATTCACTCTTATTCGCATTAGGAATTAATTTGATACATATTTATGGATTTGATATCTTTTGATCTGTGATTTAATATAGAGGAAATTGATCATCATTGATTGGATTGGAATTCTTCATCTCAGATCATGTGCTGAACTATTGCCTCTGTTGATTTGCATATCATTGCATTGTATATTTTATCAACGCAAAAATTAACCGAGCATTTATTAATTATTTAATTTGATTTAAGGCCACGCAACTAAAAATCACCGTTCCCTGTGTTCGACCTTGGTACACTTGCCAAGTAAAAATACTCACAACATTCAAGGTTTGTGGTATTTTGACGACTGAAATATGCCTCCTATACTACAATTATCAACTATTGAAGAGGTGGATTTCGCGCTCATCAGTGATCTGATGGATGCTTCTCCCTCCTGGCAGACTCCTTCTCCCTCCGAGCACGCTTGCGGGTGAGATGCTCCAAAGAGATTGGAAGTTGGCGGATATATGTCAAAGAAGATGGCTAATCTGCAATGTATGGTGGTTGAAGAAGACCCTCTTGATCCGAACTTTCTTCACAAAATTCTAGCTCCAGATGAGTAGTTGATGCTCCATGTTGAAGATGGACCTGCAATTAAAAGATTTGTATGCTCGACTCGTTCAAGAATCGGCCAAGGAATTAAAGAATTGCATATTTAATTTTAGAATTTCCAGAAAATGTTCAGCTGTAATGGAAGATATATGGACACGAATTTGGAATATTTTGAATTGGATTTGAAGGTGTGAATTAGCAGGCGTGTGAGAAGAAGGATTGTAGATCCTAATTACGTACTTAAGAGAGTTAATCTCGTCATGAGATATAAGAAATAAACACGTGAAAGATTGGTGAATGATCTGGGAAGTTGAGGTACATTACCTCAGGTTGTCGCTCGACGACCGATCTTTGCCGGAGCTTCACGCGTGCGAAGCAGCGATGCAAGGTGGTTGGCCACCCTGGAACCCTCCTCTGATTCTCCCTCTTCCACGCGATGCTCTCCGTTGGCCCTGTCACAGCCGGAGTACGACGGAGGACGACAGTGAAGGTGGATTGACGGCCATGTTGATCTGGAATTGGAAGTAGTTAGGAGTGAGTTAGTTGGCTTGCGCCAACTTGATAGCTTTTTATATACGAATTGATAAGAGTTTAGGATGGATCTAAAGGTAGGCGACTATGAGGGTAGTTAGGAGAAGAAGATGGAGGATTTGGATTGAAAGAAGAGATTAGAATGGGTGCGGGGAAATTTGGTGAAGAGAAGGTATTGGAACATAGCTCCAATAGAATGGTTATTGAAGAAGATGAACCAGGTGCGGACACGTATCAGCACCTGGTTGGCCAGATGGAATATTACAATATAAATTATGTAATAAATAATAAACAGCGTTAGTTTAAATATGTATAAAAAAATACATATAATTAAATCATCTAAATTGTGGTATAATTATTTTTTTGTAAATAATAAATAATTTATGAAATATAAATATAATATTAATGAATAGGTATAAAAAATACTTCATAGATAGGTTTTGGATTATTTATTTATTTAATAAATAATTACATATTAATTTTATATTTTCTTAATTATTAGAATAATAAATAAGATCTTTGTGAATTTTTGTGGGTTTTAATAAATTAGTTTAGATATATTTTATAAATACATGTATAAGTTATGTAGTTCAATTTCATATATAAATTACGGATTTAGATTTAATTAAAATAATAAATAAGCTCTAAAAACTATGAAATAAATCATGGTTAAAATAAAAGATCATAAAAACAATTAAAAATTGTAAAATTAATAAAATTATAAATAGTGTGTTCTAAATAAAATTAATAGCCCAGAAACCCCGTTGTCATTAGGTCCCAAAACCGACTTTTTGCAAACGAACTCTGATTTTAATGGAGACACATAAGAGTACACGCCTACTCTCTCTCTCTCTCATTCTCGTCCTCTCTCTCTCTAAGGTGGTTATCCACCTTGTGCTTTAAGGGAACAAGCAATCGTCTCCACGTTGTTGTGTTGTCGCTTCGATTGCTCGTGGATCTCCATCGACGGATTTCGTTGAATGAAATCGGGAGATTCAAGGCTTGTATTTTCATTGAGGACTGCGGGAGGAACGCGTCTCTCCTACATTAATTAGATAATATTAGTTTATGAACTTTAAAGGTGAGTAGAATGACATTGGAGCTCGTATGAAAAAGTTATGATGTTCGGAAGTTGAGAATTTAACAAATTGAAAGTTGGATTTCTTGGCATATATACTAGTTATAATTTAACTTATTTTTATATTTTTATGTATATTTTTAAAAATAATTAGGAAGAGAGTTTGGTGAAAATACGTACATATGAATTAATTAAAAATCAATGAAGATTTGATGTTTATTTGATAAGTAGTGAAGAATGTGTGGAGTATATATTTAATTATTTTTATGATTTTATGTCCTTATCTCCCCCTACTTGTTTGTTTGTCGATCAATCCATTATGACTTGGTCTCAGAATTAATTATAAATATATCTTTCAACTCTATTTTTTTTACAAGTCACGTTGTACATATATACATATCTACAATTTGCATTTATTTTATTTTCTTTATCTTTATTCTTTTATTTATTTACACGATTTTAATGCATAAAAATACATTTTTATTCATGAATGGATTTTTGTTAAAAAGTGAAATTTAGTAGATATTTACATGTATTTGTTAAGGGTTTTAAGATAAAATGCAAACAAAATGTTAATGAATCATGGATTCATCAGTAACACGGTTACCAAACGAGCTCTTCATCTCGTGATAGTTGGGAGAAGGCTATCTCGAGATAAGTTGACCCAGATGTGATCAGAGGATATTTTTAAAGGTATTAGAGGATTTGATGTGCATATCGAGAGTATTTTCCATGCTTCATCTTTTGTGTTCTTCTCGTAATCTTTTTTTTATATAATCATCGCTACTCTTGTCACGTGTCTCCAATTGTCAGTGGTGCTTATTTGCCACTATAGATAAGAATACTCGTGATTATCTTGATCTACTTCTTTGAGTTTGCCCCACTCTTCCAATTGCCGATTAAACATGATTTTCCCTTCCCAAGGACCGTTCTTAGGCATGTTACTTAAACCTCATGTCCCAACACTAAGGGGGCGTTCGGTAGCTGGATATGAGATACGGGATAAGGAGGGATAAATGATCTTGTTTCTGTTTGTTTGTAGGGATAGAAATCTATGGCTATAAGAAGGGATACATGGTACTTATGTGATATTCTCTATTAAGTTGGCAAAGTAAGGATACAGGTTTAGATATAGAAGTTAGGTAAATCAGTTGTATGTAATTTTGCTTTGTCATTTATTGTGAAATTAGCAACAGAATTAGAATAAATACCTTATATAAATGTAAATTCTGGATCCATGAAAGACACCATTTATTTCATTGCTTTTATTCTTGTACATAGCATTCAACACGTGAAAGAATTGGTTCGTTTATTCCACTAGTGTTGGTCACTGGAGATGACTCATGATCTCAAATAGAAGTCGGGATGATGGAATTTAACAGTCTTTGAGGTCCACATATGCCTCACCTAACTATCAAGAAAAAGAAAGGAAGTGTAACTCATAAAACTAATTCTTTATTCCAATATATAAGTTTTGAAAAATCGGTTCTTAACGATTCCCGTAAGTCAAGGTCGTCGGATATTATACCCTGCATACGAACCACATCCATGTTGATATAAGAAAATTGATCTTCTTCCATTGTCCCTTTAAATGCCGCCAATGTTTTGCTACCTAGTGACGTGGATATCTGATTCTAAATCTCTCGTTTAAAAGTGTAACAATCTCATTCCAACCAGTAACTTTAATTTTTCCTACTTCACGCTCTACGCTACTTATTACTCGATCAAAAAGTTCAATCAGGACACCATCCACTTCTAACATCCAAACTGATCTTAACATCAAAATTATACATTGAAAGAAATTTGTTTAGAAAGTGAGGATTTAAAGCAAACATTTCAATAATGGTACTTGATTGATTACAGAAAGTGGTCGTAAAATACGATAACAAATGATAATTGCATTAGGGCACCATCGACCACAACAACATATACGGAATGCTACATAACATCGTCTTTATCACGCATTGGTTAGTCGATCGAAACATGCTTCGAATTTGAGGCACCTTTTGTATGTAGAATCAGCATATCCTTCTCTCTGAGAAGTCGTTCCTTCTCCTCTTCGGACTATGCTACGCATTTCTTGAGAACCTCGTGGACATTTATAATGTTAGCCAAGAATGCTTTCTCAACAGCTAGTGACCATGTAGTCTGGAGAAAAGAAGAAGCCTTCATATTGAATCCGCAAAGCCCTCTGATGATTATGAAATTGACACGAAATGTAAGCACGAATTGATGTAAGGCTGCAAGAATAAATGTGAAGTGTGAAATGTAGATTCGATGGTAGGTGTAGTACATTCATTCCTCTGCATCGTCAAACTTACGAGATCCTCAAAAACCAGCACTGCATCCTCAATGCAGTAACATCGTCGTTCGTGATCTCGTGCACGGTTTGAGAACATATCCATATCCTTGAATTCCCTCGTCGATTAATTTCATGGTACGCAAATTTTCAGAGTATACAAGTATGAGTAAGTAAACCGCATCAAATTTTATGGAATACATGTTGCTTGATAAAATCAAACACGGGGAATTCTGTAGGACTATAGGAGGGTGTTGAATCTCGTCGAAGGAACTCGCCTTCTAACTCATCAATCACATCTCTAAATGTCGCCTAGAGTTTAAAAGAGCTCTGAGAATCTTACTTGAATGATGGATCCCTGGAGCAGTTGGTGGAGAATGAGTTTTGATGGTGATGGGACCGAGGTTCCAGGGGGTTGTCGTTGTGGTTTCAACCATCGTCAATTGGTCTGGAAGTTAGGGTTTGAGGAACTTAGGTGGTTAGGGTGGATGATGGTAGTTGGCAAAGAAGATGGTGATAGAAGATGGTTGAGAGGAAGACTGACGATGAAGGGGTAATTAGAAGAAGTTATCTAGTTGAGTGTGTCACACCTCTTCGTAGAGGTGGGCTGGAGGTTGATGAAATGCAGCAACCGTTGGATCATCTGATCCAATGATTCTAGAATAGATGCAAGGGAGCAGTCCAAAGGGTTTGATCAGATCGATCATGTCGTTTAGGATCACGCATGTACGAGTGGTTGTGATCAACCAATCAAGATCAATCATGCAGACAAGAAAATTAGGTGATGAGTAATAAAGGGTCGGCACGCAGAATTATCTGATTGGGCCACCTGGCCCAATTTGAAAAATTCAAATGCCACAATATAATGTAAAATCGATAAAAAAATCATGAGTTGAGTCAGAGAAAATGTTAAGTACTTTTAAAGATTAAAAACACTTGCTTTTTATTTTATATTTTTATTATTTTTTGTAATTTTATTTTATGTTTGATGTTAACTTACTTATGTACAATTTTAAACTAATGATTTAATTTTGAACAATTAAGAAATACGTAAAATATAAACACAATAATATATATATATTTATATATTTATATACATATAATTAGTGTTAAGTGTTTACAAGGAGTTATTTATTAAATTAAAATAATTGTTAATTATCAACAAAGAGTTACTTAAACTAGGAGGATAAAATATAAATATTATGATGATAAATTTGGTATTTATCGTCCCTATATCCTTAAGCTTTGCTCTTCTTCGAGCAAATAAAGTAAATTGATTCCCCTGACTGTGCATATGTATAAAAAGACTTGATCAATTCAGAAGACAAAGTTTTATTGGTCCTAAACTCTAAGATGAACAAAATCTTAATAAAAAAGAACTCGACTTCCCTAATCACCGGACTCTCTTTTTATACATATAAAATAGAGAGGTGTGATTTTAAATGTTGATTGCATTCACAAGAGTTGAGTCCAAATGTCATCCAAGACCCAGTCCAAGAGACTCTCCAAAGACTTGATCTTCAACACTAGGGATTAAATTTACTCTTGCATTCAATCCACCATCTTTTTAATTGGCATACTTAAATGGATAGATAAAAGGCCATATGATGGAGAGTATGTGATTTTGTCTTTTCCTTTCACCCTCTCATCGGAACAAGGATTCTCTTGAGTGCCTTATTACTCAACACATATATTTTTCGTTTGCTGGTCAAGGTGTCTGTCAAGAGAGTGTTGAGTCTTATGCACTCACTTTCTTGTGAATGCACCGGGTTGTGTCTGTTTTGAGTATCCAAGATACCTTCAACACCCATACTTGTATCACTATACGATATATCGCCATTTTTGAGTACTCCTGACTCATTACAAGCTTAAGATTTTGATCCAAGTGGATGCTTAAAAAAATGGGGCGCTTACCATCGGTGAAGTCTCTCTGAGTTTGTCTTTGTGATGTAAGATCCTTTCTTTTCATTTTTCTTTTCCTTTTTGGCTAGTTCCACTGCTTTTACCAAGAAATGGTGCACACTGATCAACATTTTATTTTCATTTTATCACACCATGGCACTTAGGTTAGTATCAAGAGATTACACTAGTAGAAATCATAGAACAAGCCACGGTAGAGTACCATCACTTAATCTCCTATTACTACGACCCGTGACCTTTAGCCACGGTAATTTAATCATGTCCATCGTTATCGTGTGAGATAATTTACTGTGGCCAAAGGGCGTAAACATTAGCCACAGTAACATTATGTAACGGCTGGAACTTTTCCAGCAAAGCTCCTTGCATTCCCTTGTTTGTAACATTCATTTAATTCTAAATTAAGGTATTTTAATGGTTACTAATTTCTCCAATGGGAGGCTTAAAATTCCAAGGATTTCATTCTCACCCTTCACGTCACTTTTATATTGCAAATTGAGAGAGAGAGAGAGAGAGTGAGAGGAGAGGAGAAGAGAAGAAGAAAGAGAAGAGAGATCTTACCAGCTTCTGCCATCGTCGCATGAGACAACGACGTCGAGTTGGAGAAGGAAGAGGGTGTGGATCCGTGACCAAAAGGAGCGACGATCTCGACCGATAGAGTTAACCTTTGGATCAAGGTATGTATCGGGCTAGGATAATGATTTTTTTTTAAAATGTATGTATCGTCTTTAGGATTACGTATATATGAGATACGATATATGCATGTTTGTGTTGGATTCCTAGGATCATTAGGAGAAATCTTGAATGCTAACTTTAGATCGAATCAAATACATACACACAATCTGGATCATTTTAGCAATCACAAAAAAATAACTTAGGCATCGGAGTAGTCATAATCTTATCTATTCTTTGAAATAAAATAGATTAAACAAGTATTTTCATTAATCTTTGGATAGCGTCGTTGATGAATCTCGGATTCATCACTCTAAATCTCATTTATTAAGATCAAATCCTTCAAAATCAACAGCATATCTGCATCTATTCTGCATAATTAGCATTCATGCACGTTTTCATAAAAATTGCATTTTATCCATTACGTTTGCACAAAATAAGAAGCCAAAATTCCAAACCAAATTGACCTGTAAATAGCCTAACTCCCCTGATTTTTAACTCCTTCATGCTAACTCCGAATAACCCAAAACCACCTCCACTGTGTACATATCACTAACAAGAATAAAGGGAAAAATACAAAAAAAAATAACTAAACCTGATAAATGGACCAAAAACCCAAACGTTAGTTTCAGGATTTGCGGACTAAAAACCTCACATCTTCCCCATCCAGAGTCCGTTTTAATCTTACTCACTTTTAAACTAATTCCCCATCTCCGAGCTTCTCGCGAAGCTTCACTCAGTCATCTTCATCGCCGCACATCGCCTGAAGCAGCCATCGCCATCGACACCCTCGACTCATAGCTCCATCTCGTCTTCGACCACATCACTGGCGTTCAGTTGCGACTCCAGCGCCTCCGCCTACTTTATCGGCATCCGCCATCATTCATCACCAACATCTCCTCCAACTCGCTGCGCCACCTCCAGGAGCAGAGGTCCTCCATCGCCATCTACGCTGCAACACCTACGACTCGCTCCGACTTCACCTGTCCCTCCAGACCACCGACCTCCACCACCACCGCCGGCCGGGCCGGGATTCTCCACCGCACCAGGTCCGCCAACGCCTCGCTTCTTCACCGCCAGACTGGGCACAACCCCCAAGACCCCAGCACATGCTAAGCACGTGCGTGGGGGACGTCATCTCACGTCACCCCAGGGTCACGTGCTACGCATGTAACCACGGGGCAAATTGCAAGCAGTCCCCCAGAGGAAATTTATATTGCAGACCAGTTCAAGACCCCAAAGAGCACGTGCTACGTTGACATTTTTGCAGAAAGCACCCTATCTCTGTCGGTAATTACAAAATAGCCCATCCACTGCATGTTTATCTATATTTATTTTTATTGTAGTAATACCCCTATGTTCCCTTGTGTTTTCTGACTTTTACATTGCATATTTTATTTATTCAAAAAATAGCATGAGATTTGTTGCTTAATTCTCTACAATTCGACATATTGTGAACATCTTTGTGATTAATGGTTAATTAATGATTAATTGTTCTGTGGAAAATTTCCAATTTTTCCCATTTTGTGCTCTGAAATTTATATTTGATTAACCATTGTTCTAAAAATCTCCGAAAAATCACATGTAGAGTTAATTGTGCTTGACATTGTGCCCAAAAAGAATTGCATTTGCATGCATAGTTTGCCCTGTAAAAAACATTTTATATATTTCAGTATTTAATTTTTAATAGGTATTAGATCTCACATTTTCGAGGTTTAGAATTTTTCTGAGATCAATCACCTAGTGATAAATCTGAGATAATTTTGATCATCGAAAATAAGTAGGTTTAGTATTTATCACAATTAATTATTGAAACTCATTTTGTTTGCATTTAAAAAATCATTATTGCATCCAAAAATTCAAAAAAAAAACAGTGCATTCGTTTCATCATAATTATCATGTCGGCCAAGTTTCATACTTTTCGGACATCATTTGAACGTACTTTGCATTTTAGTCCCTAAAATAGGCTGAAATTGCATCTCGCATCCCTTATTTGCATTGAAAATTCCCAAAAAAGAGACCGCCTCAAAAACCGTGCATGAAGCAGGATAGACACAACTTTAGGTTGTTCCTTTGCCTCCTTGTGATCGACCTTAGGATTTGACCAAGTAAAATAAACATAAAACCACTCGATTTAAAAATTGAATAATTATTTGTGGTTATTTTCTTGACCAATTCCGATCGTCGCCTACAACGAACGACAAATTATTTTTTAGCACGAACAAAGATAAAAACATCTTCTTAACGCTGTGATTTCACCCTCGTCAGATGGCGTCGTTGCCGGGGAGGCAAACGACTTAGTTTTGTGTTTTGAAAATTTTCGTTCGGTTTTCCGCATTCGGGTAGTATGACCCCCGAATCTTTCATAGTAAATTCCATTTTTATTTCCTGCATTTATTTCTCAGCATTTATTTCACTCTTGATTATTTTCCGAGTCACTCTCTTACACCAATCTCTCTTATTTTTTTGCGAAGTACCCGGCGTACGTGGAGCGGTTTTTTAAGAAACCGAGGCATCTTCACTGACATCCGAAAAAGCCACAATTAATTTAAGATTGAGTCAAGTCGTGAGAGAGCGTAGAGTCTAGGTTTTTAATTTATGCAACTTTATTTATTCATTTATAACGGTATTTGTTTGGACTCTCGCGCATGTAAAAAGACCTTAAACTTTTTTGTGCTGTGTCGTGGCCTGTTTCACTATCTGGTGAGGATGCGACCCGACTTGAGTAGCGATTAAGATAGACCTGCACATACGGCTTTTAGAGCATTTATATTTTTGATTGTTCTCGTAGGATATAAGGCTACACTACACTTTAATTGAGACGCACATTAAATCGTTCAATTTAGCCAAAAAATTAACTCAATTCTTTCCCGCTATTAGAACTTTCTGCTTAGGTGCGGTTTTTCATCGGCTTGCATTCATTTAGAATAATTCTTCAATTCTGTATTGCATCCCACGTGGAGATTGCGAGGAAGCACTTTAAGTCTTCTAACTGACATCATTGTTTTCGCGTGCATCGGCTTTTCCCGAACTCCTCCCCCTCGTTTTAACACATAATTTTAAAGGAAATTGGGACTGGACGGTAGACGTGTGTTTCTGCTTATTTAAATTCTTCGGTGATCACATAAATAAAATTGGAACTGCTAAATATAGCCGATCTTAAGAACCCATAAAATCAATAATTCCTACGGGAGAGCAACCCCGACATTGTTTGGTTTTATCTTGTAGCGAGGAGAGAGACACAAACTAGGATAAAGTCAAGACAATATTTTAAAAACGATTAGCTACTTCTTAGTGAGGAATACGGGTAGCCGTTTTACGATCCGGACTTCCTTAGCAGAGTGGGTGGTTTAAAGAACACTGCGCAAGGCACCGTCCTTAAGTAACACGGGTAGCCGTTTTACGGTCCGTACTTACACCTATACCAGCTGAAAGTGGATGCAACTAGTCGTATGAACTCGAGACAGTCTTTAAGGAAATTTTAGTACCTAACAGCTCGTTAAACGATTTGCAAGATTTGAATTCTCACCAATTTGAAACTGACAAGATAATTGACCGAACCCTTACGGCCTTCACTGAGTGAGTTTGTGAAAGAAATCCTTGTATTGTGTTTGGTTTGTGCGTAGAAAATAAGCAATCAACAAATACCGCACACTTGTGCCTACATCATAAACTGGGAACCTCTTGTTGACCTCGAGGATGGAAGGTTGTGGTAATTATCGTTCGGACTCCGCGAACCCTTCTCTCACTACCATAAACTCTCCAATCTCAAAAGCCCGGAGAGACTCTTTCTCTGAACCTCCTTGGCCCAAGGGAAACCCTTCCCAAGAACTCTATTCCTACGATTCCTTCTTCTTTCTATAGGGAAGACATACCCACACTGTCTCTTTATCATCAAAACAAATTGAGAAAAACTTTTACATCAATTTTTTCCACTCTATTAACTCGAACCCCTTATATTCTGAAGGTGAAAAAGAAGAGATGCCTCCCAAGATGTCTTCCAAGAAAAATCCTGAAGATGAACCCAATGACGATACTATTCAGATGACTCCAGCAAGATTGGCTATATATGAGCAGCAACAACAGTTACTAAGGGAGCAGCTTGAGCTGTTGAATGTTGGTGGAGAACTGCCAATGGAAGCCGCATACAACCCTAGACAATGCAGAGTGAGGAATTATTTGCAGTCACCACAGCCAGAGATTCACTATGAACTGAAGCCACATTTTGTAAGTCAATTACCCCAATTCATGGTAATACGAATGAAGAGCCATATGAATTCTTACGTGACTTGGAGCTGATATGTTCTAATCTAAGGCACCCACAAGTCAGCCAAGACTATATTTGTCTCACTGCACTACCTTTCGTCTTGAAAGGGAAGGCAGACTATTGGGTGAAGAACTTAGGAGTGACTGTGACTACTTATAAGAGGTTCAAAAACCTATTTTTGAAGAAATTTTACCCCTTGAGTCGGAACAACCAAATGAGGATCCACATCACCAGTTTTTCTCAGATGCCCAATTAACCACTCTATAAGTCTTAGGATAGGTTTAAAGACCTGTTACAGAAATGTCCCTGCCATGACCTGGATAACAACATCCTAGTCCAGTCACTCTACTCTAGCCTCAACTACGAGACTCAAGGGTTAGTTAGCGCTGCCTGCGGAGGGAATTACACATCGCGTGGAGCTGAGACCATCTGGAAAGTATTGGAGCAGATGCAAGAAACAAGCCGTTCTCAGATTGCTAGTAGAGCATACACCGATTCTCTAAACAACCTTCAATCTAAAGGCGGGAAGCAGACTGTTTCAGAAATAGTAGAGGATTTGATTCCAAACATTACCTTCATAGCTGATAAATTGACAGTCGTGGATAAGAGGATAAACGACATCGATAACAGGATCTCCCAATTCCCAAAACAGATGGAGGAGCTCACTACGAAGGTGTCCAAGATGGGGATGCCTACTGCTCCTACGGTCCCGATCTATCATGTGCATCATATCCAGGAGCAGCTAGGATCAGAACAACAATAATCATGGGCACAGGACCAATCCTGTAACGACCCCGTTTCTCGGGCCATCGGATCCTCCCATATCCGGATCTGCTTACTTAGCAATAATTTATTCAGCAATCACAACTAACATTCAGAAATAGACTGCAAATAAAAATACTCAGAAGAAAGTATTTCAACACTTTTCCATTCACAAAATAAAGTTCAAATGATACATTGTTCCACTATAACCATTTACATGTACATCAGCTTGAAAGGGAAATATACAAAAGATTACTAACTACCTTAAAGAAAGTAAAGCTACTGTGGCTGGCTGGATGTCTTAGTATGTAAGCTGGATGAATTTTTTTAGAGTCTTTGCGATGGCTCACCGATACCTGTTGGGTTTTCCATAAATCATAGTATAAAAATTAGCGAATGCTAAGTAACGAATTGAAAGCCTAGCTTACGAAGCAACTAAGAGAGGATCATACCTTTCTCCTCCTCGTTTTCCCGGCAGCGCTTCGCTAGCGCTCCTCCATCGCCTCCCACTCCTCCTCCCAATCTCTCGACCCTAGCCCTTGGGGTGGTGGTGGTGGTGGTAGTTGTAGAGAATGAATGGGTAGGGGGTCTATTTATAGGCCCCAGAAAACCACTAACCAAGGTTAGAAAACCATGGTTTAGACCTTAACCATGGTTTAACGGCCCATGGTTTTGACCCATGGTTTTAGCCAAAACTTATCCCAAACTTGGAGCTTAAGTTAGAACATTCTAGAGGATTCTAGATTCGCTAATGACCCTTAATTAACAGTAATCGTGATTAACTTTCACTAATCGCGATTTAACTTTCGCGGCTTACGCTTATCTTTTGTTAACTATTGATTAGTGTTTACTAATGATCATTAGCGACTTTCAATCGTTATTAATTTGTTTAATCATGGTTAATTAGTATTAATGACAGTCATTATGGATTAATGATTTCTCTTTTTCGGAAAATCATAACAATTCGAACGAAGTCCGATTCACACGAAACAAATTTCGTTGATTTTCTCTTGACGAGCCGGATCTTATTATATAGGATCCGAGATATGCCAAGTTCAAGGCTTTACAAATCCTATGCCCAAGCTTCCCAACAGCCACCTCCACAAGCCAAGACAGTTGAAGAAACCATACCTCTGACCTTCGAAGTAAACGACACCTGGTACATGCAAGACTCTACCCGACAGGGTAATATAGGGGACCGTCAGCCTTATCAACGTCCACCCACTTCCTATAACGCTGCATTTCCTCCGCCTCCACAGTACACTCAGAACACTGTATCTTCCAGCATCCGAAGCAGCAACAGACCTACAATCGCCAGAACCAACCTCAGTAATACCGTTAGCAATCCCAAGCTCCCAGACAATCAGCTCAATCATCCAACCCTCTAGAAGAACCGGTTAATATCCAGATGCAAATGGTTGAATAAATTCGCAGCTTCTGAAATGAGTTGTATGATCTATGGGTCGATGTTAATCATTTATCCCGTTGGAAGGACGAACAGACAGCCCCAGCCACAACCATTCCTGCCCAAGTTCAAGCTAACCCCAATAGCTTGAACAAATCTCAATCATCTCAACACAATGGCCAGGTATACTATTCATATTTTTCCACATCCGAACATGAGATCCTTTCGTTTGACAATATCAATGTCATGTCACTCAGGAGCGGAAGGACCGTGGTTGTACCTGACCGAGCAAGGGAATCAGACCATGAAGACTCGGAAGATCAGCCGGAGGATGCTTCCGAGGAGGATGAAGAAAGACGTCTGAAGATCCCAGCACAAGAGAAAGGGAAATCATATATGCAGTCTGCAGAGGACCTTGAACCTCTAGTTCCTCCAAAAATACCATTGTCACCTTTTCAGCAACCTGATTTTAATTATTATCAGAAATATTATAATTGTAATAAGAACTTCAATTCTAATAAAGATACTTTTATTTATGATTCTGACTCGTTATCTCTTGTCTTAAACGCTTCCATTCCTTTCCCTCATTCTCTTAAGAAGGGAAAACCAAAGAAAAACATTCAGGATGATCCAGTGATGGAAAGATTCTGCCAACAAAATATCATAGGCAAAGTACCCTTTGATCATATGTAGCCAGTAATCCTGCCTTTTAGAAGTACTTGAAGGCAAAATTCACTCCCAGCAGGACTCGTACAAAGAAAACAAGTCAATTTATGGAGACTTATATCTTGACAGTTGTCACTATCAAATGTGTCAAAAATCAGCATTTGCCGAGAAAGAAAAGGGATCTGGGTGCCCATTACGTGGAGAGTCGCATTTGCGGCATTGTGTTCGCACGCACACTCCTTAACAATGGTTCCTCCATAAATATTCTTTCCTTAACCTTATATTATATATTAGAGTTAGGCCCTCTTAAGAAATTATTATCTTACTCCAATTTACTGATAAATCCACTAAGAGACCTAAGGGAGAAGTAAAAAATGTCATCATCGTGATCGAGGGTACGGAATACAAAGTGGACTTTACTGTCCTTAATATAGAGACCCCGAACCATTGGAAAGAATCACAAATCATTCTTGGAAGATCGTTCTTAAGAACCGCCAAAGTTGTATTCGATTACGATTCTGAAATTATGAAATTCCATTCTCCAGACGGAGAGGTATACTTAGAGATGAAACAAACAAAGTAGCAAAGGCTAGAATCCGAATCCACCATTGATTATGCCAAAACATTAGAATGCAATCTCCTCAGCACTACTGGGTCGTAGGACCAACTAACAGACATGCATATTGAAAGCACAACATCAAAAGAAGAAATAATGCACAGTACAATTTACGAAATAATGCCAAACGTATCTAGACAACCAAATTACTACAGTCTTGATGACATAGAAATCATGTCGGATTTGTCAATCCCATCATCTTCGGGACAATCAAGAAATATCAATAACGAGTCGGACGTAGCTCTGGCCGAATTACCATTCTACTTTAGCGATCCGACTCACCTTTCTTCGGAATTGGTAGTCAGCATCTTACACGGTGATTCAACGCCAACTGACACTGAGCCGGATACAAAGATAATTTAGTCAGACTTAATTGATGATTCAGATTTGCCAGAACTAAAACCACTGCCTCCCAAACTGAAGTATGCATTTCTAAATGAACTCAAATAAAATTTCTTGTGATCACTACCTCATCATTAACCATGGACCAGGAATATACATTACTCGAAGTTCTTGAGCGAAATCGAAAATCCATCGGTTGGACTGTGTCGGATGTCGTAGGAATACATCTCGCTCTCTACTCGCACCAAATTTATGTTAAGGATAATGTAAGGCCTTTCCGTAAATTTCAGGGAATATTGAACCCCAATATTCGGGAAGTGGTTAAGAAAGAAATAGAGAAATGGTGCAAAGCATAACTTATATACTCCATTTCTGACTCCAAGTGGGTGGTCACCTTCATGTCGTCCCGAAGAAGTCGGGAATCCAGATGGTCACCAACAAGGAGGGGGTAGAGATCGCGTCCCGAGTGCCCACGTCGTGGCGCGCCTGTGTCGATTACAGGTGTAAAGCCATGAATTTGGGATATCTCGGATCCTATATAATAAGATCCGGCTCATAAAGAGAAAACCAACGAATATTTTTCGTGTGAATCGGACTTCGTTTCGAATTGTTATAATTTTCGGAAGAAAGAAAGTAAGGAAGGTTAACATATCATTAACCCATAGTGACTGTTATTAAGACTAATTAAACATGATTAAAGAAATTAATGACGAATTGAGAACCGCTAGTGATCATTAGCAAACACTAATCAATAATTAGTAAAAGATAAGCTTAAATCGTAAAAGTTAAATCGCGATTAGTGAAAGTTAATTACGATTAATGTTAATTAAGCGTCATTAACGCATCTAAAATCCTATATAATGTTCTAACTTAAGCCTCAAGTTTGGTATAAGTTTTGGCTAAAACCATTGGCCAAAACCATGGACCACTAAACCATAGTTAAGGTCTAAAACATGATTTTCTACCATGGTTAGTGGTTTTCCGAGGCCTATAAATAGACCCCCTACTCATTCATTCTCTACGACTTCCACTACCACCACCACCCTAAGGGCTAGGGTCGAGAGGTCAGGAGGAGGAGTGGGAGGCGAGTGAGGAGTGCTAGCAAAGCGCTGTTGGGAGAATGAGGAGGAGAAAGGTACGATCCTCTCTTAGTTTGCTTCGAAAGCTAGGGTTTTAATTCATCCTCTTGTTCTTCCTAGTTTTGCTCTTGATTCATCTTTGTTTCCGATTCGTTTTCTTATTGTGGTTTAAGAAGAAATCTGTTACACTCTACTTAGGTGTGGGCGGTTATTCACATCAATGACCCTTTGATTCGTCACACGTTTACTCATCTAAGACGCGTGGTGTCTAACGATTCTCCATCGTTTATATTTCTATTCTTTCTATTATACTTTTATGATTATTTTGATATAGAAATGTATATAATACCCTACTTACATGCGGGCGGTTATGCACGTCAGTGACCCAGTGATTCGTCACACGTTCACTCACCTAAGATGCGTGATGTCTACTGATTCTTCATCTCTTTTTGTTTGAGTACATTCTTTTAGTTTCGTTGTTATTTTCCTCTCGATTGATTTTATATAGGGAATTTTTTTTCATTTTTATTCTAAAATATATCCCGATATAAGGAAAAACTCTACCGAAATTTTCCGATAAATATGTCCCGATATAAGGGGAAACTCTGCCGAAATTTTCCGAAAAATATGTCCCGATATAAGGGGAAAACTCTGTCGAAGTTCTAAGAGAAAATATTTCTTGTTGTTCTTCGTTATCTTCGCGTCCTTCGCTCGTTCTTTGCGTTTTGAAACGTTCTTAGCATTTTTGATACGATAATGAATTTCGATCTTTTCAGGAGCCTTAAAATAGCCTTTTTAAAAACGAAACATGATAAAGCCTTGCTTATACGAGAGAGAGCTCGATTAGGTAACGAAATCCTTTCTTTTGCTGCTGGGTTTTAAAACGAGATTAATGAAATTCTTGATTTTATGTTTTATGCTATAAAGAACCCTAATTTTGGATGTTTTTGAAAAAGTGTGAACAATTGCTTTTTGATCCGCTAAAATATGGTTCTCTTCATCTTTCTAGGGAAGAATCTAGTTACTATCCCCAACTGAGTCTATTCCTACTCCGGTTGAAGGAGTACTGGAGAAGGTCCTTCTTAGATACCAAACATTACTAGATAATTATCGAAAGGGAAGGATTCCTCAATTTAAAGGCATAGAGACATCTGTTGAGGCAGAACTATGCCTTGATGACGTCAGCAGGATGTTGAGAATAATACACGCACGAGCAGATATTTGGGTATACTTTGCTGATTATTCCTTAGCAGACTATGCAAGACGATGATGGAGAGCCATTTTCAAGAAATTAGCGGATCCTGTTCCATGGGATGTTTTTGAAAGGAGGTTCCGAGCCCACTTCTGTCCCTCCCATTGGGAAGAATTAAGAGTTGGAAGTTAGCTTCTTTGACCCAAGGATTCAAGAATGTATGAGATTATCATATTCACTTTATAGAGCTACTTCGTTACTCCCCAGATTTAGAAGTTTCATCACAAGAATGTTTACCAAATTTTTACCGGTCTTCAGGGAGATTTGAGAGAGAAGCTTGCAGGTTTTAGAGCCACCACTATAGATGAATCCATGGACATCGCCTCTCGTATTGAGATGAAGAGGGATGAAAACTGCCAAAGAAGAAGCTTTCACTTTACTGGTGGACTATCCAAACGTAAAGCGAATTATAAGAGAAGAGATAATCGTTATAATCCAGTCGTTCCAATATAAGCTCATCACACACCTTGGACCAGGAATTATCAGAAAGAGGGGGTTTCTCTAGACCTCCACTATACCCCAGTAACTCAGCACCAGGAACTACTACCTCCGTGGTTGGGTCTTCAGCTCAGACAGGAACATGTGCATGTTATCACAGTCATGAAGAAGGTTACATTAGAAAAAACTGTCCGCAGTTGAGAGGTTTAGGGTTTAAACCAACTCCGATTAATAGTATAACATCCATCCCAAGCAATGGAGCAACACGCGGAGGAAGACATGCAAGAGTTCGTGACTCGCAGGGAGCATCTCCTACATAGCAACCACCACAAAAATGTTGCAGGTTTTTGCTTACCTATTCCTAATAGGCAGCTCAATGCAATTACTGAAGAACAAGCCTACAATTCAGGCACAGTTTTACGAGGTACCGTTCCTATTCATTATTTTTCAGTACATGCCTTATTTGATTCTGGTGCTTAACATTCATTTATTTCCTCGACGGTTAATACCCACTTTGATTAAGATACCAGTAGAAGTACAATAGACTTATCTAATCAAGGGATCAGGAAGAAAAGTATATATAATCTGAGAAATCCTGCATAATTGCATAGTAGTGATAGCTGGATATTAGTTACATGTTTTACTAATAATAATAGAAATGCATGACTTTGATCTTATTCTAAGGATGAATTGGCTAGAAAGGCATCATGCATGTCTTGTCTGTTTTCAGAAGACAGTAATATTTCACCTTCCTAACTCGACAGAATTATAGTTCACTGGAAAAACATCCAACGATAATATCGAATATATCTCGCGAATATATCTCTACATTGAAGACACAACAATTGTTAAAGAACAAGTATCAAGGTTATTTATCTTATGTAACCACTACATCAGGGTCAGATAGAATGATGGAAGATATAAATATAGTGTGCGAGTTTCTTGATGTATTTCCAGAAGAACTACCTGGATTACCAACTAAGCGAGAGATTGAATTTGAAATCTCTCTTATACCTGATACTCAGCCTATCTCTATCCCTCCGTAAAGGATGACATCAGCTGAATTATGAGAGTTAAAGGCACAACTGCAAGAACTATTAGATAAAGGATTCATTCGTCATAGTATTTCACCATGGGGAGCACCTGTCTTATTTGTCAGGAAAAATGATGGGTTGATGCGGTTGTGCATTGACTATAGACAACTAAACAAGAGAACAATAAAGAATAAGTATCCACTGCCAAGAATAGATGATGTCTTTGATCAGTTATAGGGTTCAAATGTGTATTCCAAGATTGATTTAAGATCTAGATACCATCAGTTAAAAATTAAAGATACAGATATTCTCAAGACAGCTTTTTGAATTAGATACGGATATTATGAATTCTTAGTTATACCTTTTGGACTAACAAATGACCCAACAACCTTCATGGATCTCATGAATAGAGTATTTAAGGAGTTCTTAGATCACTTTATAGTAGTCTTTATTGATGATGTGCTTATTTACTCTAAGGATAAGTATCTACATGAACAACATCTCAGACAGACACTTGAAACTGTAAGGAAGAACAAATTGTATGCTAAATATAGCAAATGTAACTTCTGGCTATCTGAATTGTCTTTCTTAGGTTATGTTATTTCTAGGGAAGGTATATCAGTTGATCCTACAAAGGTTAGTGCGATGATGAGTTGGAAATGCCCGAAGACTATCACAGAAATACGATCTTTTCTGCGTTTAGCTGTATAATATAGAAGATTCATTAAGGACTTTTCACGAATAGCATTGCCAATGACTAAAGTAACTCATAAGGAGGTCCCATTCTTATGGTCTGATACATGTGAACCTAGTTTTCAGACACTGAAAGAATGCTTAACATCTGCACCAATGCTTACTCTACCCTCTGGGAGTGAATGGTTAAGAGTATACACTGATGCGTCTAAAGAAGAACTTGGGGCAGTTCTTATACAACATGTTAAGATAGTTGCGTATGCATCACGACAGCTTAGGACACATGAAAAAAACTACCCAACACATAACCTTGAGTTAGCTGCTGTAGTTTTTACTTTAAAGATATCGAGACATTACATTTATGGTATTACTTTTGAAATCTTCAATGATTATAAAAGCTTCAAATATCTATTTGATTAGAAGGAACTCAAATATAAGACAAAGACTGTGGCTAGAGTTGTTGAAAGACTACGATTGCACTATCTCCTACCACCCTGATAAAGGGAACGTTGTAGCGGATGCCCTTAGAAGAAGAACTTATTCACCTGTGTTGATGAGTACTATCCACTTCTGGGGTTTACTATGAACGATAAGAGAATGGAAATCATTTAATAGTATTGATGATGCTATAACTATTCCTCATCAATAAAACCAGAGATTTGGGATAGAATAAAGAAATAACAGGAGGATGATCCAATCCTTAAAAACTTGAGACAACAACTTGAGAAGACTGAGATAGAGGGATTCCTGATACAAGATGGGTTACTATATAACCATCAAAGAGTTTGTATACCAAACACACCTAACCTAGGGAAGACATCTTACGAGAAGCGTATTGCTCAAGATTATCTATTCATCCAGGAATTACAAAGATGTATAGGGATCTTCATTTATACTTTTGGTAGCCAGGAATGAAGAAAGATTTTGCTGAGTTTGTGAATTCATGTTTCACCTGCCAACAAGTAAAGGCTTCACACCAAAAGCTACCGAGATTATTACAACCCCTCCATGGTATCTCAAAGGAAATAATTTCTTATCGAAATTCACGATTCACCTCACATTATTAGGAGAACTTTATTAAAACTTAGGTATACAGTTATGCTTAAGCATAGCATATCATTCACAAACAGACGGTCAGTTAGAACATATTATTCAGAAACTAGAGGATATGCTACGAGCATGTTCCTTATAATGCAAGGGATCGTGCATTAAACATTTCCCTCTTCCAGTATTCACCTACAATAATAGTTACCATACAAGTATCGATATGACACCATTTGAAACGCTATATGGAAGAAGGTGTATTACTCCTTTGTCTTGGCAAGAGGTTGAAATAAAGAACCTTTATAATTCAGATAGACTTTAGGAGACACGGGAAGTTGTAAAGCTTGCTAGAAAAAGATTATTAACTGCACAGAGTCACCAGAAAAGTTATAGTGATAACAGGCGAAGAGACCTTGAATTTGAGGTAGGTGATTTCGTATTTCTCAAAGTATCGTCTATGAAGGGTGTTCAGAGGTTTGGCTTGTGTGGGAAGTTAGCACCCAGGTTCGTAGGTCCCTTTGAAATTATTAAACGGATTGGAAAAGTTGCTTATAGACTTGCCCTTCCTCCACATCTTTTTCGGCAATACATGATGTATTTCATTTATCAAATCTGAGAAAATACATTAGGGATCCAGAGCATAAGCTAAGTTATGATGATTTACATGTTGAGTCAGACTTAATATACCAAGAGATACCTGTGTAAATATTTGAAAGGGATATGAAGAAGTCAAGAAACAAAGGGGTGGCTCTAGTTAAAGAATTGTGGCAGAACCACGAGTTTGAAGAAGCCACATGTGAACTTGAGGCAAAAATGAGAGAGAAATACCCGTACTTGTGTAAATGATAACTCCATGTATTATGTATATGTTTTTTTATAAATGAAAGAACGTTCATTATCTTTAAGGTTGTTATGCCTACATTTTTAGTCTCGAGGACGAGACTTTCTTTAAGTTTGTTATAATTGTAAAGCCTTGAATTTGTCATATCTCGGATCCTATATAATAAGATCCGACTTATTAAGAGAAAAGAAACGAAATTTGTTTCGTTTGAATCGGAATTTCTTTCGAATTGCTATGATTTTCGGAAGAAACAAAAGTAAGGAAGGCTAAGATTTTATTAACCTATAATAACTGTCATTAAGACTAATTAAATATGATTAAAGAAACTAATAACGGATTGAAAACCGCTAATTATCATTAGCAACACTAATTAATAGTTAGTAAAAGATAAGCGTAAACCGCAAAAGTTAAATCGCGATTACTGAAAGTTAATCATGATTAGTGTTAATTAAGTGTCATTAGCGCATTTATAATCCTCTAGAATATTCTAACTTAAGCCTCAAGTTTGAGAAAAGTTTTGACTAAAACCACGGGCCAAAACCATGGGCCAATAAACCATGGTTAAGGTTTGAAAATGGTTTTTAACCAAGGTTAGTGGTTTTCGGGGCCTATAAATAGACCCCCTCTACCCATTCATTATCTACGACTTCCACTACCATCATCACCCCCAAGGGTTGGGGTCAAGAGGTCAGGAGGAGGAGTAGGAAGCGAGGAGGGAGAGTTAGCGAAACGCTGCCGGGAGAACGAGAAGGAGAAAGGTACGATCCTCTCTTAGTTTGCTTCGTAAGGTAGGCTTTCAATTTATTCTCTTGTTCTTCCAAGTTTTGTTCTTAATTCATCTTTCTTTCCGATTCGTTTTCATGTTGTGGTTTGAGTAGAAATCTGTGTAACACCCTACTTATGTGCGGGTGGCTACACATGTCAGTGATTCTGTGATTCGTCACACGTTAACTCATCTAAGATGCGTGGTGTCTACTAATTCTCTATCGTTTATATTTCTATTCTTTCTATTATACTTTTATAATTATTTTTATTAAGAAATCTATTTAATATCCTAGTTAGGTGCGGGCGCTTATATACGTCAGTAACCCTTTAATTCGTCATACGTTCACTCACCTAAGATGTGTGGTGTTTATCGATTCTTTATCTCTTCTTGTTTCAGTATATTCTTTTAGTTTCATTGTTATTTTCCTCTCGATTGATTTTGAGGAAATTCTTTTTTATTTTTATTCTAAAATATGTCCCGATATAAGAAGAAACTCTTACGAAATTTTCCGAGAAATATATCCCGATATAAGGGGAAACTTTGTCAAAATTTTCCGAAAAATATGTCCCGATATAAGGGAAAACTCTGCCGAAATTTTAAGAGAAAATATGTTCTTGATGTTCTTCGTATTCTTCGCGTTTTTCGCTCGTTCTTTGCATTTTTGACACGTTCTTAGCATTTTTGCTACGAAAATGAAATTCGATCTTTTTAGGAGTCTTAAAATAACCTTTCTAAAAACGAAATACAATAAAGCCTTTCGTACACGAGAGAGATATCGATTAGGTAACGAAATCCTTCCTTTTGCTGTTGAGTTTTCAAACGAGATTAATGAAATTCTTGATTTTATATTCTATGCTATAAAGAACCCTAATTTTGGTTGTTTTTGAAAAAGTCTAAATAATTGCTTTGTGATTCCCGCTAAAATATGGTTTAGGATTAAATCGATGCGGTGGCTTTGAAATTTAGGGTTTGAGAGTTAAAATAGGTATAAATACAAGTATATATGCATATGAATAATATATATGTGTGTCTATACTGATTATTACTAATTATGTAAAACAAAGACTTAACGAAAGAACTAAATCATGAGAATTGATGTGATTTGAGTTGATCCTAAAAGGATTGCGTGTGCCACGTTAAGGATGACTGGGAGTAGAACTACAGGTCGGGCATGTAACCCGTAGGTTTGTCGGAAGTAACCCGTATTGGCGTTTCCCTACCTACGTAGGACACGGTTGCCCTGTTATAATAAGTGCGTACGAAATGAATGTTTTGCAACACGTGATATAGGGAGCCAATATCTTCGGGTTCAACAACGGAATATGTGGTCATGGTATATGGAGGCACGGGTGGTTCAATAGCGGATGGGTCACGATAATATGTATTTAAGGCTGTTAGGTTATATGATTGAATGTTAGCCTGAGGTTTTAAGCAAAAGAGTCCTCGAGGACGGTGTGCTGATTGGTTTTTCCAGGATGAGGGTTGAGATCCTGTTGAATAAAAGAAAATTATCAGGATAGTATTGGAGGATTGGTTGAGGCGACGTGCGGCAGAATAAGCTTACCAAGATCAACGCAATCTCCAATTCCGAAGTGTCCACAGTTTCGGAGTCCTTATAGTGGAGAGGTAATTCCCTAGATTAATCCTAACGTAAAATAGAAAGGAATATAACTTAAATTAACAAGAAGGAATGAAACCTTTTGTGGTAACAAGTTTTGCAAAATTACACAATTTATTTGCTTTTCTCTTCTTCGTTACTTAGTATTCGTTAATTTTTATCATATGATTTGTGGAAAACCCAACAGGTGTTGGTAAGCCATCGCAAGGACTTTAAAAATTCATCCAGCTTAAATAAGAAACATTCAGCCAGCCACAATAGCTTTACTTTTAAAGGTAGTTAGTAATCTTTTGTATATTTTCCTTTAAAGCTGATGTACATGTAAATGGTTATAGTGGGACAATATATCATCTGAACTTTATTTTTTAAATGGAAAAGTGTTGAAATACTTTCTTCTGAGTATTTTTATTTGAAGTCTGTTTCTGAAAGTTAGTTGTGATTACTGAATAAATTATTTCTAAGTAACCAGATCCGGATGTGGGAGGATCCGAAGGTCCGGGAATCGGGGTCGCGATAAAAGGTGCCTGAATGTTGCGACCAAGAAAGATTACTTCTAGTGTCATTTATTGATCAAATCTTGGAGAGACTTGCAGGTAAGGTATTCTTCTGTTTTCTTGATGGATACTCCGGCTACAATCAAGTAGCTATCGCGCTGAAGATTAGGAAAAGACCACGTTCACATGTCCTTTTGGTACTTACACACTGAATCACGTGCCATTCGGGCTTTGTAATACCCCAAGCACATTTCAGCGGTGAATGATTGCCGTATTTGCTGAAATGATTGGTGATTTCTTGTAAGTCTTAATGAATGACTTCTCAGTTTATGGTGATTCATTTGATACATGTTTAGCGCACTTGGACCGAGTCATTCATAGATGAAGGGAGGTTAATTTGGTACTTTCTTGGGAGAAAAGTCACTTTATGATGACTGAGGATATCGTATTGGGGCACATAATTTCGAAAAAGGGAATGGAGGTCGACCCTGCCAAGATGGATCTAATCAAGAAACTTGAGCCACCAACCAACGTCAAGTCAGTGAGATATTTCTTGGGGCATGTTGGATTTTATCGAAGATTTATCACTGATTTTTCAAAGATAGCCCGGACACTAACTGAGTTTTTAAGGAAAGACACCGAGTTTATTGTAAATCACAGGTGTCTAGAGGCATTCGAGCCTCCTGAAAGAGAAAATATGTGAATCGTCGATATTACAAACTTCTGACTGGTCACTTCCTTTTGAGATCATGACTGATGCATCAGATTTTGCTGTCGGAGCGGTACTTGGATAAAGAAGAGATGGAATTCCTTATGCGATTCACTAAGCGAGCAAAGTGTTAGATCCTGCATAAAAAAATTATACAGTGACTGAAAAGGAAATGCTCACGGTTGTTTGGGCCCTTGAAAAATTCAGATCATACATATTGGGCTCGAAGGTGACAATATTCACAGATCTACGGTAATTAGATAACTCATGGATAAGAAAGATGTCAAAGCACGCCTCTTGAGATTGATCTTGTTAATTCATGAATTTAATTTGGAGATCAAGGATAAACTTGGAATAAAGAATGTTGTTGCTGATCATCTCTCTCGAATTGAGTAAAACGATTATCCTGACACTGGACCAATTAAGGAGACTTTTCCAGACGAATCGGGTTGTGTTATTGATTGAACCCCATGGTATTCTGACATAGTGAAGTATCTTGTCTCGAAGAAGGTTCCCTTTGATTGGACCAAGAGAATGATTGATCGATTAAAGTCAGATTCGAGAAAATACCATTGGGATGATCCTTTCCTTTTCTATAAAGGACCGGATTGTGTTTGGCGAAGATATATTCCTCATGAGGAATATTAGAGTGTCCTCACACATTGTCATTCTCTCGAGACTGGAGGACACCATTCGGGAAAGAGAACCGCTCACAAGGTACTCTAATGTAGATTTTACTGGCAGACCTTATTTATAAATGCTAATGAATTTGTTCGGTCATGCCCGATTTGCTAAAGGATGGGAGGGATTGTCGGTCATATAGATGAAATGTACATGCAACTAATGATTTTCTGTGATGTTTTCGATGTATGGGGATTAATTTTATGGGTACCTTTCCCAACAGTAATGGATTTGAGTATATCATGCTGGGCTGGGCCGGCCCAGCCAATGCCCATCCCTAGCTGCGGCGCCTCCACCTACTTCATCGGCAACCGCCATCGTTCGTCACCAACATCTCCTCCAACCCGCTGCGCCACCTTCAGGAGCGGAGGTCCTCCATCGCCATCTACGCTGCATCGCCTACGACCTGCTCCGACTTCACCTGCCCCTCCAGACCACCCACCTCCACCATCACCACCGGCCGGACCGGGCTTCTCCACTGCACCAGGTCTGCCAACGCCTCACTTCTTCACCGCCAGATCGGGCCCCGCGCCCGAGACCCCATCACGTGCTAAGCACGTGCGTGGGGGACGTCATCTCACGTCACCCCCGGGTCACGTGCTACGCACGTGACCACGGGGCAAATTGCAAGCAGTCCCCCAGAGGAAATTTATATTGCAGACCAGTTCAAGACCCCAAAGAGCACGAGCTTTGACAATTTTGCAGAAAGCACCCTGTCTCTATCGGTAATTACAAAACAACCCCTCCACTGCATGTTTATCTATATTTATTTTTATTGTAGAAATACCCCTATGTTCCCTTGTATTTTCTGACTCTTACATTGCATATTTTATTTATTCAAAAATAGCATGAGGTTTGTTGCTTAATTCTCTACAGTCTGACATATTGTGAACATCTTTGTGATTAATGGTTAATTAATGATTAATTATTCTGTGGAAAATTGCCTATTTTGCTCATTTTATGCTCTAAAATTTATATTTGATTAACCATTGCTCTAAAAATCCCCGAAAAATAATACAATGTAGAGTTAATTGTGCTTGAAATTGTGCCCAAAAAGAATTGCATTTACATCATAGTTTGCCTTGTAAAAATCATTTTGCATATTTCAGTATTTAATTTTTAATAGGTATTAGATCTCACATTTTCGAGGTTTAGTATCTTTCTGAGATCAATCACTAGTGATAGATCTTAGATAATTTTGGTTCTCGAAAATAAGTAGGTTTAATATTCATCATAATTAATTACTGAAATTCATTTTGTTTGCATTTAAAAATTCATAAAAAATTCATATTGCATCCAAATATTTCAAAAAAATGCAATGCATTCATTTCATCATAATTATCATCTCGGCCAAGTTTCATACTTTTCGGACATCATTTGAATGTACTTTACATTTTAGTCCCTAAAATATGTCGAAATTGCATCTTGCATCCCTTATTTGCATTGAAAATTCCAAAAAAAAAGAGACCGCCTCAAAAACCGTGCACGAAGCAGGATAGGCACAACTCTAGGTTGTTCTTTTGCCTCCTTATGATCGACCTTGGGACTTGCCTAAGTAAAATAAACATAAAACCACTTGATTAAAAATTGAATAATTATTTGTGGTTATTTTCTTGACTGATTTCGATCGCCGCCTACAACGAACGACAACTTATTTTTTAGCACGAACAAAGATAAAAACATCTTCTTAACGCTGCGATTTCGGGTTCGTCAGTTGTAGATACCCATTTCCATTCCATTTTTGCATACATATGAATCTATCACCATTCCTTATTAGACAGTGTTGTATCTGCAACTTTAGATGCTACCGGATCACTCTTTATATAAACATGATGTTTTCGCTTAAACCAAAATTTTTGTAAACCTCCTATTAGTATTGAAACTTTTAAATAGGTGATTAGCAGATTTTGAGTATTTTTAATATTTCATTTATAACGGCACAATAAATATGTGAGTCAAAACTGTTATATCAGCCAACTTGATCCCAACATCGCAAGCTTGAAAATTTAAATTCCATTATACACATGTTTTCATTGGTTAACCTCCATATGATAAGTTAAATTGGTGTATAGAATCAAGTCTTTGATAAATTCTATCAGTTGTTAAAATTATCATATAGTAGATACTCTATCTAAATATTTAGAATAGTGCTAACGTGGTTATTTAGACCATCATACTGAGAATTTTATTAAGCAATATGTTACAAGTCATTATTTCACGTGCACATTTAATGGGCTATTTTTTCTCCTTTATTAAAAGACATTTTGGTTGCATTCCTTGATTAGTATAAATGTTGTGAACTTTAAAGGGGGAAATGAGAATGATCTTGTTAAGAAGATCAACCATACGCGTATTAAGAAGAACATCTATATCAATGGTGTTGGATATTCTCAATCAATAATACTCTGTTTCAAGTAAATATTTTATGAATAAGATACTTCGCTTATAACTTGTAAGTCTTTTTATGTGAACTTCATTAGAATAAGTTAATATATATGTACGTGTGTGTATATATATACACGTATATAATGCTCTATAAGTATGTGTTCAATGAAATGATGATGGGTTGTAATATCAGTCTATATGTGTGGACGTATTAGTACCACTCTATTAGAACAATGAAGGAAAAAAAGAGAGCATAAAACATGTAGTTTAACTCTACCAAGAAGAAAGAAAATTAATTGAGATTCAAGGCACGAACTCATAAAGAGTCACAAAAATGACCGCAAGGGGTCGTGTTAGCCGTAAGGGGCAACGCCGCAAGGGACGCATGGTTGCAAGGAATCACAGAGGCAAAAGTTAAATCCTCTACAGTTGTAGCTACGTTGTCATGTCGTGTCATGGCCCTCAAGTGCCATCGGCTGAAAACGTATAACAAGATACGGAAATAATTGTTATGCAAGTAAGTGGTTTATAAAGGTAAACCATCATGAAATATACAAGAAATGGTTTAATAAGAGAATGAACCATTACATGTTATACAAGATTGGTTTAAGAACATTAAACCATCAAAGTCATGAGGGCTAACATGTAAAGTGGTTTATATGATTCAGTAAGTATGTAATTTGCTAGATATTTTATGAAATATACCCACACGCGGCAATAAAAGGTTGTCATACATACTTATGTAATTTACATACTTTACATGCATATCTTTGTTTATGAAAGAAGCTAAATTACACCTGACAGTGATTGAACTTAGACATGTATGGGAATTATCTAGGTACAGAATGATGTGTATACATGAAAAATCTAAGTATATGAATTATGACGGATCAATGACCGTTAGAATACCCATGCATGGACCCCGATACATACTGGACATTGGGCTCATGTAAATTTATGTTTGTCAATTTCAGGTGACGAACATGGTTGATTGCATTCTCAAGATCATGCTTCAGACTCATTGAGATTTCTGATGTGGTACGATTTAGCTTGTGAAGATCTAGTGGATATCAGTATGCCCACAGGGACTGCCAAGATTCTATTTTTAATTCTTATAGTAGTTATTTTAATTTCTCCAATTTAGAGTTGTAACAATGAAACTCTTAGTTTGAATGGACTTCTTATGGAGTTGACATTATCTCTGCTCATTGTATGCCATTTATTTTTTTGTAACGGTTCGGATATGCGATCAATTATCGCAAGCTTCTGCTGATTGTCACGATCCATTCAATTAAACATTACCATGACCATAAATGTTAAGCCACGGTAAGTGTGTTATGATCAACACAATGAAGTCACAATAAATTCACCGTAGGAAACATGATTTAGCCACGATAGATGTACTGTGTTCTTAGCATTGTTACCGTGGTAAATGTATCGTGGCATATAGTTATTGGCCACAACAACGTATCCTGGCTTGATTGTCCCATCTACCATGTAATTATTGTGACCTAATTCATGGGAATAGTATTGTTACGAATATAGCAAACATGTAAAAAAATCTCCTACGTAAATACAAATTCTTTCTGGTAGCATGATCACATGCCACATAATTTCATATATCACAATCACATGTTGAATATACAGACACGATAAATCCATTCACATACTAAAGATTACCTCACATGATATATCCATATACATGAAAAGCATGCATACACATAACAAATCAAAAAATGTTAAACATATAAACATGTATTGAACATTAGAACATATGTTAAAGATAAGTTCATGTCATTGTTAACATAATATATTTAATGAATATATCTAGTAAGTAAGGTTCTTTTAGCTAATAAAGCATAACATAAGCTTCCAAATTGAAATCCAATACTGAACTATTACAATTGAGAAACTATTCAAAAAAGAAGAAGATCTTGCTCATATACAACAAAATCATCCACAACAACATCTTCATCCCATGAATCATCAACTCCATCTCCTCTTCCACTCATGCCTCTGCTCCCTCCAGATGATGAGAACTCTCTCTACGATGCCTCCTGTGCTCTGTTAATGATCTCCACTGCTTTTAATACATGTTCAAGAATGTCCTCTTCCTTCTTCAATCAATCATTTAGTTGCGATCAGATTGGTTTTATGTCCATAATACTTAGAGGGGTTAACACCGCCACCTATAAAAGTCACTAGTTAAAACCCTTGCTTAAATACTCCAATAAAAATCACCTTCAATTCATCAGTATTATATTGTAATATATTGTGTATAATTAGACTATAATTATTGTATATAATAACTAATATTTAATTTATAATTATTTTATTATAAAAACCCCTTAAAAATTAGGTTGATTAATTATCTATAATTTCCTAACCATTAAAAGAACTAAAAAATAAAAAAACAATTCAAAACCTAAAAATCAGTGTTTTAACCCCTTGAAAATACCCCCCAAAATACTTTTTCTATAAATGACATCTTTTAGCTTTTTGTCCAATATGAAACTTGTAGATCTCATCGAGATCTACAAACATTCATATTTTTTAGTTTTTTCCTAATTCCACCTCTAATTATTATTTTTAGATTTTTCTTTGTTTTCGTATTTTCTGATTTTTTAATTGGGCCACGTGGCGCCCCCGGGCCTGTCTCTTCTTCTGCCGCCCGATGTCACTCCCATTCGCGACCCCATTTCCCGGGCCGTCAGATCCTCCCATATCCGGATCTGGTTACTCAACAATAATTTATTCAGCAATCACAACTAACATTCAGAAATAGACTGCAAATAAAAATACTCAGAAGAAAGTATTTCATCACTTTTCCATTCACAAAATAAAGTTCAGATGATACACTGTCCCACTATAACCATTTACATGTACATCAGATTGAAAGGAAAATATACAAAAGATTACTAACTACCTTAAAGAAAGTAAGCTACTGTGGCTGGCTGGATGTCTAGTATATAAGCTGGATGAATTTTTAAAGTCCCTGCGATAGCTCACCGATACTTGTTGGGTTTTTCATAAATCATAAGATAAAAATTAGTGAAGGCTAAGTAACGAAGAAGAGAAAAGCAAACAAATTGCGTAATTTTTCAAAACTTGATATCACAAAAAATTTTATTCTTTCTTGTTAATTTAAGTCCTATTCCTTTCTATTCCACATCAGGGATTAGTCCAGGGGAACCCCACCATTCTTGGACTCCGAAGCTGTGGACACTTCGGGATTGAAGATTGTGTTAATCTTGGTAAGCTTATGCCGCTACACGTCGCCTCAACCAATCCTCCAATACTACTCTTACAATTTCCTTTTCTTTTATTAAACAGGGTCTCAACCCTCAGCCTGGAAAATCAAATGAGCACACCATCCTCGATGACTCGGTTGTTTAAAACCTCAGGCTAACATTTAATCATATAACCTAGCGGCTTTAAATACATGTTATCGTGACCCAGTTGTTATTGAACCACCCGTGCCTCCACATGGCACGACCACATCTTCCGTCGTTCCAACCCGAATATATTGGCTCCCGGTACCACATGTTGCAAAACATTCAATTTGTGTGCACTTATTATAACAGGGCAACCGTGTACCACCTAGGTAGGGAAACGCCAATACGGGTTCTTTCCGACAAACCTACATGTTGCATGTCCGACCTGTAGTACTACTCCCAGTCATCCTTAACGTGACACACGATCCTTTCAGGATCCAACTCAAACCACATAAATTCCCATGATGTAGTTCTTTCGTTAAGTCTTCGACTTGCATAATTAACAAGACTTAGTATAGACTCACATTTATATTATTCATAACCATATAGTCGTATTTGTGCCTATTTTAACTCCCAAACCCTAACTTTCAAATCCAACGCATCAATTTGACGCGTAAACCTTATTTTAGTGGGAATCACAAAGTAATTATTCAGACTTTTTTTCAAAATAGCCAAAATTAGGGTTCTTCGTGGCAAAGAACACAAAATCAAGAATTTCAATAATTTCGTATGAAAACCCAACAATAAAAGGAAGGATTTCGTTACCTAATCGAGCTCTCTCTCGTGTATGCAAGGCTTTATCGAGTTTCATTTTTAGAAAGGCTATTTTAAGGCTCCTGAAAAGATCGAATTTCATTTTCTTATCAAAACGCTAAGAACATGTCAAGAAGGCGAAGAACGAACGAAGAACGCGATGAACGCGAAGAACACGAAGAACGTCAAGAACATATTTTCTCTTAAAATTTCGACAGAGTTTCCCCTTATATCGGGAAATATTTCTCAGAAAATTTTGGCAGAGTTTCCCCTTATATCGGGACATATTTCTCGGAAAATTTCGGCAGAGTTTCCCCTTATATCGGGATATATTTCAAAATAAAAACAGAAAGAGTTTCCTCTATAAAATCAATCGAGAGGAAAATAACAACGAAACTTAAAGAATATACTCAAACAACAAGAGAAGAAGAATCAGTAGACACCACGCATCTTAGGTGAGTGAACGTGGACGAATCACAAGGTCACTGACATGCATAGCCGCCCGCACCTAAGTAGGGTATTACACAGATTTCTTCATCAAAATAACTATAAAAGCATAATAGAAAGAATAGAAACATAAACAATAGAGAATCGGTAGACACCACACATCTTAGATGAGTGAACGTGTGACGAATCACAGGGTCATTGACGTGCATAGCCGCCCGCACCTAAGTAGGGTGTTACACAGATTTCTCCTCGAACCACAACAGGAAAACAAATCGGAAAGAAAGATGAATCAAGAACAATACTTGGAAGAACAAGAGGATGAATTGAAAGCCTAACTTACGAAGCAAACTAAGAGGGGATCATACCTTTCTCCTCCTCGTTCTCCCGGCAGCGCTTCGCTAGCGCTCCTCCCTCGCCTCTCACTCCTCCTCCCGACCTCTCGACCCTAGCCCCTGGGGTGATGGTAGTGGAAGTCGTAGAGAATAAATGGGTAGGGGGTCTATTTATAGGCCCCAGAAAACCACTAACCATGGTTAGAAAATCATGGTTTAGATCTTAACCATGGTTTAACGGCCCATGGTTTTGGCCCATGGTTTTAGCTAAAACTTATCCCAAACTTGGGGCTTAAGTTAGAACATTCTAGAGGATTCTGGATCCGCTAATGACGCTTAATTAACACTAATCGTGATTAACTTTCACTAATCACGATTTAACTTTCGCGGCTTACGCTTATCTTTTGTTAACTATTGATTAGTGTTTACTAATGATCATTAGCAGCTTTCAATCGTTATTAATTTCTTTAATCATGTTTAATTAGTCTTAATGACATTCATTATGGATTAATGACATCTTAGCCTTCCTTACTTCTCTTTCTTCGGAAAATCATAACAATTCGAAACGAAGTCTGATTCACACGAAACAAATTTCGTTGTTTTTCTCTTTACGAGCCGAATCTTATTCTATGGGGTCCGATATGCCAAGTTCAAGGCTTTACACTCCCGACCGTCTGATCTCACCCCCCAACCTCCATCCCAGTCGTTCATTGCATGCCTCATCTGACGCCGTTTGATCTGATCTCATATCAGATCCTCACCACTCCCTAGCGCCTTACTCACAACCATCCGATCGTCATCCCATCCAACGCTGTTCCTTGTGCCACGTCAACTGCCTCATATCCACCATTGGATGGAACTCCAGGTGCCATGTAAACCACTCATCAACGCTCACCTCGCCACCGCTGGATTTGATCTGATCGATCATATCTTGGCCTTCCACCCGCGCCAACACCTGAGCCATTGGATCGCGAGATCCAACAGGTACGACTTGATCTCCTACCTCCTGTTAGCCCCTCAACCTCCAAACGTTATGACTCACAGGTTATCCTTCCCCCTTCTAGTTATAGCTACCACCTACGACCTTCCCCCTCATCGTAACACCACCTACATGTCACATGTTCTTCCGCCATCCTCACGCACACCATCATTACACACGCCATCACTCGTAGCCTTCAAGTCGCCCGTTCAAAATTGTCGTCAACCGACCGTTGACTCACCCTTCCACCCCACTGCCCGTCACATCCATCCACCACTCCAAGGGGCTTCAACCCATCCTTTGTCCCTCTGACGACAATGAAGAGGCCTGATGTCAAGGCACTGACGACCCCAACCTCCGGTGATATCCGTGGCATACGCCATGTAAGCTCTGCCCTCCGGTGGATGCGTGGGCTCCAAGGTACGGCTGGCCTCCTCGGGCGATGACCGGAGCGCCTCCAAGGCGCTCAACCCAAGCTGTTGCATTCACCAAGCAACCTTCTCCGGCAAGGTGATTTTTCTTATTATTCTCGTAATTTTTTCATTGTAACCTGCCATCTTCATTGTCCACCGACCGATCGATAACATCCCCCCAATCACCAGCACCTTCGTTACCACTTCGATTACCCCCTTACCCTTCTCCAGAACCTCTATCGCCCCTATCATCTTCTCCCCTGCTTCGTCGGAGAAGAAGCCCCTGGGCCACCACCTCCCGACGCCCCACGACACCCATTCACTCACAAATTACCAAGGTTGCAAAGTCGATAGTCGGTACTCGGTCGGTCGGGTCACTGAGTAAGGATTAATCAGCAATCCGACGACTAATCGGATTTAATCGGAATTTAATGGACTTTGAATTTTTTGATTATTTTAAATATATAACTCATATATATATACATTTACATAGATTTTGTAATTTTTATACTATCATAACAAAATAGAATAAGTAATTAAATTTAAATTAAATATTGAGCATATCATAATAGGTTTGCTTATAAAAAAACAAAACGTGAAAAAATATGAGATCTCCAAGCAAAAATCAATCGACTAGTGTGCCTAGTCGGAATTAGTCGGTACTCGATCGACCACCCCACTGACTAGATTAGTCAGACCTACTAGTCGAGCCAGTCGGGCGATTTTTACAACACTGCAAATTACTCACGCACACATGCTTCGGCTACTTTTCTAACCCCCTTGCAGGTACCACCTTCAATGGACGGAACGACTACGCCCGCTCTAATCTACTGCGACTCCACCGATGACCCCCCTTTGTCGTGCTGCTCCATATGATAATGAAGCTCCGCCTTGGCTCCATCATCTCCGTCAGCCCTCCAGAAAGCTTCCCCAACCTTCAGACAATCCTACGAAGCACTGAGGAGCTGAGTGGATCTCGCCCCGCCTCCTCCGACGGTCTGCGACGGAGAACGAAGAAAAGGTACCGTCCTATCATCCGGATCGGATGGCCATGATGAAGCCATGTAAATAATCCCGAGCCTCCAGCCGAATCTCTAGGCTCGGGGTGTCCGAACCAAACTCCAAGGCACAACAACCAGCCACATGGCCCGAACCGACGATGTCTTCCGAGCCTCGATTCTTACATGCCTAGCACGTGAGGGTCTAGGAAAAATGCAGAGAAGACCCCAGTCCTTTTGGTAACTGCACTTTGGTCCCCAGGTGCGTGCTCCTCACGTGTGCACCTGGGTATTTTACAGGAAGGCCCTCAGACTATGGAAATTACAGTATGCCCCGCGCGTAATGAAAAATTACATAAGGGCGCAGGCATTTTTAGCTTATTA